>JACEVL010000736.1:292182-316542 GCA_020284085.1 Aporrectodea caliginosa
TTCTGCGACAATACTGTCTCGAGTTTACTGACCACACATTCTGAATCAACGAACTCATGGGCATTGCGTGTGGAACAGATGACATTAGCCTACGATGATTAAAAATTGTCTGTCTGTGATCGAAATTTCAGAAGTGCCAAGAAATTTCCAGAGACATGAGTTAGCATTAGCGAAGAAAAATGTTTCACAATAACAAAAGTCTTCACAATATAAATTCAACGAATAATTTAGTAGTCTAGGATGTCAATAAGTAATCTAATTGGTTTGTAGTTTTTGAGAGCTGTTAAAATCTTTACGCAGTTGCGTAATTGCATAATACTAGTTACGCGCCTGATTTTTGGTATAGCCAAATGATATTAAATTACTATTATAATATATAATAGGCCTACTATCATATTATAATGAGTATAATATACTGTTAATATGACATTTGTACAAATAGTGTTATCTTTCAAATTGTTTTGTTCCTTGAACATTTTAGTTAAACAACTAAACTCTATACAAAGGCCTACAGGAACACAAGACCAAAGGGCATGTGCTCTGGAATTAGAGGAAGGGATACGGAGTGATTTAAGTGTTTTCCGGTATTAAAAGGGTTAAACACAAAGAATGTCTGTTGAGAAAAGTAAGCAGATAAGATTAGAAGCAGCCCCGCACGGAATGGAATGCTCGCAACGTTTACATATAGGCCCTGCGTATCGTTACATGTATATTGGGTCAGTTACCACAAGCCAACTTGCATCCACATTTTCAGAAAAGAAGACAACTACATGTAACACGTTACATCGGTGTATCACAATACATGCTTGCTATGTAAAGAAGCTTGAAGGGATTATTCAATCAAACTCTCTACTTTGGCCTCACTTTAACGGACTATCTTGAAGCATCTTACGTGCATTCCACTAAACAGACTGCTATATAGGCTATGTACATCTGCAGTGTTCTGCACACACTTGCCATCTAGCCAAATCCACAGGTCAAATTCTCAGAGCTTGTTACTGTTTTGACCCAAGACCTCTCAATAAGCCGGTTCTAGTCACCATTAGCCCACCACTTTTTCGGAAATCTTCAGATCAAAATATCCTTGCAAAGCATTCAAGAGTACATAATTAAATATGGATTTGATTGAACACGAACCAACGGACCACAGTATGGTAAATTTAACAGGACAGTAACAATTTTAGGATTCTGTAACTCTTCTAACTGGACATTTGTGGTCACAAGGAATGTTACAGCTTGGTTTACTGTAATACAGTCATAAACATGTATAATATTTTCAACTACATATTACCTTTATTAACACATTCACTATTATAGTTGACAATCTTTTGTAAACTATCACATGTTAGGACAGAGTAGCACAAGTTCTGCTTAATGTCATGCTGGCTTAATAGCACATCACTGGTGCCTGCAACAATGTACTATCAACACTGCTCAATGTTGCTCTTTTTTCTCTTGTCACCACCAAAGTTGCCGAATGATGATTGTGTCATTTCCTGCAAAAAACAGAAGTTTGCAATAACCTGCTTTTCACAAGTGCAAGCATTTGGCCACATAAACCATTTGATTATGATTCTGACATGCTCAGAAAATCACTCAGACAACTGTATCTCGTCAGATATTCAGAGAGATTCCCATTGTACTGTACAATCATCATAGTGATCATTCTCAAGTCACTTATGCAATTGAAACAGCTAGTAAAACTCATAATAACAATAATAATCTTCATTTATTGATTCAAACTGATTATTAACCATTCACTTAAACCCCTTCCCCATCGAATAGAAATTTATTGCCATTCACATTATAAGTTAGAGAAGAATATGACAACTGACAAATCCTGATTTATTATTAAATTTAAAGTTTTACGGTGGTCTAACATCCCCAGTTTTAAATTGTGCATTGTTGCTGTACTATATTATACGGACAGTTGTCTCAGACATGAATATCTTGGTGGTTGATTTTATCATCACATAAACAATCAAGAGTAGCAAATATATTTGCATCATTGACAACTATCACACACAAAAGCATAACTACAGTATGCATATCATATACACCAAATTAACCACACGGATGACCATTTAAAACACCTCATTAACTCAATAAACGCCCTTTTCCTCTACACATTATATGTTCTACTTAGTCATCTGGTTCTTGAGAAAATAATGATCATACACAATACCAGATATATTTAGTTCAAAAAGGCTAATTTTTCTACATCGTTACCGGTCAGTTTAATTCATAAAAAATAAAAACCAATTTGCTCAAAACTAGTTTTATTCAATTACTTTATAAAACTGCCATCTCAGATGATTTTGGTGATTGATTATCGTCATATAGTCAATCAAGAGTAGCAAATATTAACATCATCGACAGCTAATACCAGAGTTGTTAATTACCTCTAACTTGCTAGAGTGACTGCTACTTTTTAAAACAACTTTTGCTGTCTGAAAATTACTTTTTGAAGAAGTGACATGTAACAGTAGGAATGGTAATTAAGTTACTTTGAGATTGTATTAGTGTTGCTTAGGCCATTAGATGGCAATACAAGTTAGGGTGTCCCAGAAAAATTTTTTCCTCAGGAAGCCAAGAGGCACCTTCTAGAAAGTTTCTATATGGCAATACAATGCTACTGGCAAAATTTCAGTTCATTTGAATAATATTTAGAGGTCCCTCAAAGATTTTGAATTTCACCAACTCGACCATCGATGTCTCGCGAGAACTCAAAAGTCTAGGCCTACTGTAAAATAATTATGCAGTGCATCCATAGTAAATTATATTACATTATTTATTATTTAACACCTCTAGAGTCTAGACAGTAGACAGCTGTTGAAGAGTAGATTTCATAAATATATTGATATGCTGGCCTTGATTGATCAGTAAACAATTATTTAGCTAAGAAATCTTTGAAAAACTGTAATTTCAACATTTCTACAGTTTTCACACAAAAAATGGACCTTCTCAGTTTACACTTTACAGCTCTGTAAAAGTTAGGTGCTATACAAATTTACAACCATCTGCTGTCACGTGACTGGAAGCCATGTTGTTTTTCATAGCATACAAAATCTGTTGTTCATTGGGATGGCAAACTGCTGCCTGATGTCACTGGCCTAGAGAGCAAACTTGTAGATCGCCTGCCTGTTCTTGTTTCCTCTCTCATAGATGGAAGTACTAAACTTCTTGGTGTACCCAAGTTGACTTCTGGGACTGGACGAATAGCTGCTAATGCAGTACTTGACCTTCTTCGATCATGGGAGTGTGATGATCATGTTATCGGTATGTGTTTCGATAAGACTGCCTCAAACACAGGGAGAATTAATGGAGCATGTACACTTCTTGAAAAGGACATTGGTCGGAATCTGTTATGGATGGCGTGCAGGCACCACATGTTTGAGGTTCTTTTGGCAGATATCTTTCAAGTATGTCTTCGATCACCATCAACTGGTCCAGATATCCTTATTTTTAAGCGATTCCGCGAGAAATGGTCTGATCTAAATCACGATATCTTCAAACAACGAACAGTCCCACTCATAATCGTTTCGGATCAAGTGAAAGAATTCATTCTTGAGCATTGCAACAAAAGTTATCCTCGAGAAGATTATCGCGAGTTTATATGCCTAGCTGGGTTAATGGTTGGATTGGATGTCAAGGCAAACATTCGCAAACCTGGTGCTTTACATCGTGCTCGCTGGATGGCGAAGGCGATATATTCGCTGACAATTGAGCTTCTGTTCAATGGAAATGAACAAACTTTTCCTCTGACAGGTTGTGAATTCCAAGGAGTTCAGAGATTCAATCGATTTGTTGTGACAATTTACATACAATCCTGGTTCACTAGTAGGTTGGTAGTCGATGCACCAATCAATGATTTACTGCTAATCCAACGCTTGAAAGTATATGATGATGATGCACTAAAGTCTACTGGACTGAAAATGATGAAACGCCATTCGTGGTATTTAAGCCAAGAGTTGGCTACACTATGCTTATTCTCGGAGAAAATTTCTAACGACGAGAAAACTCAGCTTGTGAGAGAGATGAAATCTGCAAGAGGTCCACATTTACTCGAGTCACTTCCAGAAACATCGGAGGATATAGCTATTTCAAGGAGCTTCTCCCAAACTGCAGGCATTGAGGACAGTTTTCTGAATTTGCCAGTTGACTCTTGGAAAAACAATGAATCATTCCTGGCTGGCGCCAAGCTAGTGAATAATTTGGCTTGCGTTAATGACGTTGCTGAACGTGGCGTTGCCCTGATCCAGAACTTCAATTCATCGATAACAAGAAATGAAGAACAGAAACAGTTTCTGTTGCAAGTAGCAGAAAAACACAGAAAAGAATTTCCAACTTGCACCAGAGACAAACTTCTCGATATGTAGTTTGAACTCGACCTCGTTTCTTACAAAAAATACTGCCGATCAATGAATAATTTTCTGAATTTTGATGCTTTTGCCTGGAACTAGTGTTATTATATTGTTTGAACTAGCAGTTTATAAATATATTCATAAACTACATACTCTAACAGCTTTCCAATGGTATCAAACAACTTCAAATGACAATAAATAATTTTTAATACCTTGTCAAACTACACGATATCACGAGACATTCGACGGCCGAGACAATGACATTCAACAGACTTGAGGGACCTCTCAATGTTAATCAAATGAACTGAAATTTTGCATGTAGCATTGTATTATCATATAGAAACTTTCTACAAGGTGCCTTCTGAGATTTGCCCAAGAAAAGTTTTTTTCAAACATTATGGGACACCCTAATACAAGTATCATTTAATGAGAACGTAAAAGTTGACAAATGCTATCGAGATTTCTGAGCCAACAGACACAAAATGCCATAAAGTCAAAGTTAGATACATACCAGAAGTTAAAACTGATCGATAACACATTCTTGTTTGATTGCTGTTATTGCAAGTTTCATCTGCAGCCTACGAAAAAAATACCATGCTTCAACACTTTTCAACTGAAACAATTACAAATTTTCACACCAAACTAAATTAACATTCAAAGCGTAATTTCAGCAGCCATGATTCATTCAGTAACCTTTGTCAAATCAGAGCATCAGAGAGATTCCCAATGTATCTGTACAATCATCATAATGAGCTCAGGCTGCCAAATTAATAGAACTAAATTAACTTACAAATCTTACATATTAATTACAAAAGCATAAGACCAAATTCTGATGTAACTACATTCACAGTTAATAATATGAAACAAATTCAATACTGGAACAGCTCCTATGCTTCAACACTATTTAAGTATCTGCACCAATGTTTCAAAAGAAAAGTAGAATTAAATCTAACTTACAAATTATAGGATATAGGTTTATATTTTACAATCAAGCTCCCAAAACAACTTGAGAAACACCGTATTTTCTTGCATATATTTTGTGCAAAACTAAGCATGGTCATTACTTCGGCATACTGAATTTTAATCAGTGCTAATCACCACCATCTACATTTATTCATCATAATAATATCCATTTCTTAATAATTCAAACTGACAAGTACGCAGTAAGATTACATGATATAGTAGTAACCGATGATAACGGTATTGCAGTTTGCAAGGTACCCATCTGTTCAAAATGAAACAAGCGTTAAACTTCAATAAAATCATAAGATTAACAGATTTAAGCTGAACAACACACCTCTAAACCTTTACATATCCAACTACATGCATCTTGCTTGCTTTCAGTAAAATGATGCCATTCCAGACTATGATAACAGCGTCGATTTTGTGGCAACACATCCACAGACATCTGAAATATAAAACAGTGTAATTTCTGTAACATGCAAAAACGATTGTCTCAGAACCAGCTTTGTGGTTCAGTATCATCATCCACACGATCAAGAGTAGCCTATAAGTCAACCATCGATATTTCCTGAATTATAGCTTCTTCAATGGTTTACAACTCACTACACCTAAAATAAAGAGGCAAGTGATGAACTTCTCACTAACGAATCAGTAATGATATTATCAAAAAATTAGGAAACATAATTATTGTCATAAATTAAATCTTTCTACGTTGAAATTACTGCATCCAAGTAGTGGCCAACAAGGTGAAATTCTCACAGCATCCTACCTATGCATGACAGACTGCAGAAGAAATAATTTAACATCCAATCATATCATTTGCCAGTTTCTACAATTTCATGCCATTACCTCAGTGTATAGAAATTAAATCAGTAAAAAATTTCATATGTCCCTATCTATACTAATTCATCATTGGTAATGGCATTAGCAGTTTAAATTAAAATTACCCTGACCCAACAAAAACAGTAATGACCAGTAAGCAAAACAGTAATTTCTAATGACTTCTACAGTGATCCGCTATAATGACAGAGCATGAAGAACCCACTGCGGTAGAGGATTAAAATGGACCCTTTGGTTCACAAAAATGCCTACACCTGTCAGTCACTGTCAATATCACACGAACTGTAGCACACAGTAGTTAAACATAAGTGTCCATTTGTGGCTAATCTCAAATGATGCCTCAAGAAGCAGAAAAGGAACACAATAGAAAAAGGCTAGGACATAATGTATGTACTACAACACAGTGAAGAACTGAAGACCGTCAACAACTGAAACGAAGGCATCATCCAGAAATATCTACCCGTAAATTTATGTAAACTAGACTTCGCCAATCAGTCTGAAACAAGTCATTCAGTATTCTTTCCATAATCAGAATTTCATAGAGATTCCCAATGTATTGTACAATCATCATAATGACTCCTGACAGCAAGATTTCAACTAAAAAACTGTAAGCTATCTTGGATATTAAAGTCTTCCCATTACATGTTACTACCAGTGCACACAAAATAAAAAATCCTATGTATGCTGATAAACTGAGTGCAGTTGAAGTTTTTACTACAGATATGTATTGCTAAAGACATTTAAATTATCAACAGTACAAAGCAACTTACAAAAGTCTTGCATTTCACATGCAAAGTTCAGTAGGTAGTGGCCATTTGAAGGTTTCCACTCATCCTGGTTGTATAAAAACCTATAATATTAACAGACTGTTTAAAATAAAAATTTCAAAGTCAATTTACACCACCAAAATAAAAATTCACAAAATAATGAAGCATATTAAACAGACATCAATACGTTCACAATAGCTGTCTCAGGACCAGTTTTGGTGGTTAATTTTCGTCATCTACGCAATCAAGAGTAGCAAATATATTGACATCATTGACAGCTTTCTTAGAATTAAATAGTGAATCAGTAGTTCAAAAATCTGCAACCTGGTGGAAAAAACATTTCCATGGTACACAAGTGTCTATTTAAATCACACAGCCTTTTTTAAATCTATGAAAATTGCATGAAAGTATTCTTAGTACAGCTTGAAACTGCATTTTAACAATTACCTAATACTTCAAGCTCAAAGAATATTTGGAACAACAGTTCACTACATACTTCTAGTAGCAAGGCTATTACAACAAGTTATGATATAATCAATTTCAGAGATAACTTCCAAATGTAATTTAGCTTTATAAAATATCATTGTGCCATGATGTTTTAAAGATAGAATGAAAACAAGATCAGTTTTCAACTTTTGTTTAGCCATTACCTCAGTGTATAGAAATTTAATCAATGAAATTTTCATATGTCCCTATCTATACTGAATCATCATTGATAATGGCATTTTCAGTAATGGCTTAAACAAACAACTTATTCATTTAAATTGTGTTGCAATTGTTACAAAAGATATAGCAATTACTGCTAGACACTAGATACAGTAGACAGTCGTCAATTTAATATACAACGAAGATAGGAAATCTCCTCATACTGATAGTACATCACAACTAAAATGCTCAACAAATTGCAGAAGGGCCTAAATAACATTTCATTGCTACCAATACTACATAATCAAACATCAGAACTTACTCTAGGGATACAATAATGGTGTTCATTTTAAATTAATCAAATTCTGAAATATCTTACACTTGTAATGTTGAATAAAATGCTTTGTGTCATTTTTACCTGTGTATAGAATTTAAATCAATGAAGATACTCATATGTCCCTATCTATACTGAATCATCATTGGTAATGACACCATTTTTTTTGTTTTACGTTACAGTCTGGTATCATTCTGTTGAAATTACTGAAACTGCAACAGCAATTGAAATGCACTTCACTGAAATACACTTACACTTTCAACTATTCATTTGTGATGTCATGGCATTCTTTCAGAATGTTGAAGGCATGCATCAACAGGCAAGCTGTTCAGCACATAACCAAAGCTGTGTGATCCTGACTGGCACAGGTGTACAGGTCCACCCTTTGTCATTGAGAAACGAAACATTCTTTGATTCAAACTGCCAACTACAACATATTATTTAGTACAGTTTACTAAACACATTCCATCAAGTAATCTAGAAAACATAATTTGCAACCATTAATTAAATTTTATCCCGATTTTCACATACTCGAAATTTCTTAATTTTTTCAAGAAACGACGACTGTTTGTCCAAGAATTTTTCAAAATATTTCATAAATTGGACCTTGATGAAACATGGAAATTTTTGAAGGAGGTTGCGAGGGAGACGTCAGGTATCGTGCTGACGCTGAGATATCGTTAATTTTGATCTTGGGATTTTGCAGTAATTAGCCAAGATAGAGGTCAAATTTCACCTCATTCGTGTATAACTTGAGATTGCCTATTCAAAAAAGCTATTTTAAAGCGATTTTCACATACTCGAAATTTCTTAATTTTTTCAAGAAACGACGACTGTTTGTCCAAGAATTTTTCAAAATATTTGATAAATTGGACCTTGATGAAACATGGAAATTTTTGAAGGAGGTTGCGAGGGAGACGTCAGGTATCGTGCTGACGCTGAGATATCGTCATTTGATATGACGATAATGAAGAAATACGACTTTAATTAATATCGGTAATTTTGATCTTGGGATTTTGCAGTAATTAGCCAAGATAGAGGTCAAATTTCACCTCATTCGTGTATAACTTGAGATTGCCTATTCAAAAAAGCTATTTTAAAGCGATTTTCACATACTCGAAATTTCTTAATTTTTTCAAGAAACGACGACTGTTTGTCCAAGAATTTTTCAAAATATTTGATAAATTGGACCTTGATGAAACATGGAAATTTTTGAAGGAGGTTGCGAGGGAGACGTCAGGTATCGTGCTGACGCTGAGATATCGTCATTTGATATGACGATAATGAAGAAATACGACTTTAATTAATATCGGTAATTTTGATCTTGGGATTTTGCAGTAATTAGCCAAGATAGAGGTCAAATTTCACCTCATTCGTGTATAACTTGAGATTGCCTATTCAAAAAAGCTATTTTAAAGCGATTTTCACATACTCGAAATTTCTTAATTTTTTCAAGAAACGACGACTGTTTGTCCAAGAATTTTTCAAAATATTTGATAAATTGGACCTTGATGAAACATGGAAATTTTTGAAGGAGGTTGCGAGGGAGACGTCAGGTATCGTGCTGACGCTGAGATATCGTCATTTGATATGACGATAATGAAGAAATACGACTTTAATTAATATCGGTAATTTTGATCTTGGGATTTTGCAGTAATTAGCCAAGATAGAGGTCAAATTTCACCTCATTCGTGTATAACTTGAGATTGCCTATTCAAAAAAGCTATTTTAAAGCGATTTTCACATACTCGAAATTTCTTAATTTTTTCAAGAAACGACGACTGTTTGTCCAAGAATTTTTCAAAATATTTGATAAATTGGACCTTGATGAAACATGGAAATTTTTGAAGGAGGTTGCGAGGGAGACGTCAGGTATCGTGCTGACGCTGAGATATCGTCATTTGATATGACGATAATGAAGAAATACGACTTTAATTAATATCGGTAATTTTGATCTTGGGATTTTGCAGTAATTAGCCAAGATAGAGGTCTGGACCTTGATGAAACATGGAACTATACTTACAAAGTTTAGTTTTTTAATTGCTTATATCAGCATGGATTTACGTTTATGTGGACTTATGCATACAATTTAAATTTGAACAGATTTCAATATTTTCATTTCCTAATTTCTGTTTAAACCAAACTTAGGAAAAAAGAAAATAATTGTTGTAGATTACTGTTACTTTGTGTTTACTAATAAAGTTATATTGCTGATTAAAAATTAAATTGTGTAATCAAGGTTTGTAATTTTAAAATGCAGTAAAAGATGTAGAAAAGTCAAATTATTTTCTTTTCCGTTTTTCGTTTTCCGTTTTTTATTTTTCAATAAAACGACGTTTTTCGTTTTTATTTTGATCTTACCGTTTTTAACAACTATGGTTTGAAATGCACAGGTCATTATTGGTATACGGTGCAACTCCATCTGAAGTAATAGTAGACTTTTACAACATGTAGGCCTACTGTTTGTTCGAACAGTTCATCATTGTCAGTGTAAGTAGAAATTTGTGAGACACTTTCTTCAACACCTAATACAGTCGCGAATCGCTTAAAACTACACGTCAATTCATTGAAATAATACCCATTTAAATTCTGAATCCATTATGTTGCCCCTTTTCGACAGCGTATAGCTTGACTATCCTCATAAAATTCACAATTGTCTTCCGACGATCAGAAAGAATTAATAAGGCACATATTTTGCTATGCTTCTTTAATCGAAGAATAATAATTATTATTCTCCTGTCGCTTGAGTGAGCTTCTGCTGCTCTCAAATCCATCATTGTATTAACCCGATTATAAAGAATATTTCACAAGAAATAGTCAACTAGACTTTTTGTTAAGATTCGAATCAGTACATCTGTCCATTGGAAAAGTGACAAAACTGCTTCTACAAGTATAGACTTATAAGAAGAAATCGAGATCTAGTAGTGCAAACTTAAAACAAGAAATATCCTCTTCTGAAGTTTGGCGTTACCTTGAGTCGATGTAGGCCTAATACATTTTCTGTATACTGAAGTCCCAATCCCTTGAAAACTGAACAGCTAACATGTCGGGCATAGCGCGCATAATAATTGATTGGTCTGTGGTATGTAGGAGTAAATTCATTCCAAGCTTGGGCTGCGCCTAGTGTCATTATGAAATCCCAGGTACGAATCACCAACCTTTTCAGAATCAGAGGATTGGCAATGGTTAGTTGGCCAACGCCCTTGATCCTTACCTCAAGTGTTTGACTTTTTCTATCACAGATTAACATAAGAATAGTTTCGCCTTAGCATATGAAACATCGTATGAAAGGTATTTGAAGATAAATTTGGCAAACATAACCTACAGCAAACTGCCACCAATTTGCTTAGAAAATTTATTCGGCAATGACAGCTAAGCATGAAGACAAACAAAATCTTGTACGATACTAGAGAATTATATTGCCATGGGCGCCCGCAGAAAGTTTTGCAAGGGGCAGAACCTATTGCACAGAAATCAGTGTGGAATACAAACAAAACATACATAAACAGCACATAAATACATCAAATCAAATAAGTTTCAATCAAATCAAATCAGTTTATTTCCTGATCCAGCATGTTACAATTATGGCAATAAAAACAGTAAATTACATCAGTTGTGGATACCAAGGAGGAGACCCAGAAGGGATGAAGAATCCCGCTTATAGGGCCACCTAATAATTTAGGAACAGAAATAATGCGACAGCCGGTCCTTGTGATTACACGAAAACTTTGATGACCAGAAAATGGCTAAATTATTAACAAAATTACTAACATAACTTAACTAACACTTAACTAACACACCCAATAAAAAATAATAATTCAAGTAATTTGGTGAATGAGTTTAAAAATTAGTCTTTGCTTAAAAATATGCACCCAACACAAATGACGAACCTATAGCCAAATAAGAATCCAAAAATTGGCCTATATAAATTCATGACTGAATGAAAAAGATACATTAAATATGTTGTAATGGTTGTCGACAAAACTCACAATGCCTTGCAGAATAAGTCAATGGAACTCAGTGGCATGGTTAAAGCCTTGTCTTAGGCATGTAAAAATAACTGGTAACAAAGTTACTTACATAACTCTACATGTTATCCACCGATCTCTGCATCTCAAATAGCATCGCAGGTTGCTTCACTTAAATTCTAGAAATAGCTGCAGCGTCTATAGCTGGCTCCATTTCTTGACCTGATCCTGTTTTTTGCACTAGACTCTGCAGTCTGTAAATTCTCTGTCTCAATATCTACCTCTGCAGAAATTCTGCTAGCCTGCCCATATTCTCATATTGAACCATACAGACGTATTTGGGAATATGATGGCTTCAGATGGGCACACTTGAAAGGAGGGTACGGATTTGAAAATATATTAGTGAAAATCAACCTCTAACGATATAATAAATGAATAAAAGTAAATAATTGAATTCACAAACATGTAGGCCTATACTGTTTTAACACTTGCATATATTTTTATTTATACAAATGAGTGTAAATAAGATCTATTACGGAGGAACTCAATGCATACACTGCGCAACTACATTATGTACCTCTATAAGAACCTTGAAACTTTTCAGTGTTGACTATCATTGTCTATTTCTTTCACAATATTCTTTATAAATTCTTTTCTGAACTGGTTCATTTCCCTCTATATCTACCTCTTCTACGCACCTCTTTCTTTTCTATATCTCTATTTCACAAGCCTCTTTAAACCTAGATCTTTTCAGTGAGAACTAACCTCAAGATCTAGGAAGTCAGAACGTTATCTTGAGTGTGGCGTAAGCCTCCGACGTTATCTGTCTACGGAACGTCTCAATTCCTTTAAAACTGAACAACTAGCATGTCAGCCATAAAATGTATTGATTGGCGTATGGTGTGTATAAGTCAATTTATTCCAACGAGTAACGCCTTATGATCTAACTCTCAGGCTACCAAAGGTTTTTTGCGACATCGGCTACCTGCAAGGGGGTTGTACCACCCCCCTGGATTTCGTGTTTGGTTTCACATATCATAACTTGTAATATACAATGGATTCAGCATTCATTTCTGCACAAAATGGTATATTTAGTTGTACATTATGTGAATGCACATCGAAATTACATAATTTTTAACAAAGGCACCAATAATTAGCGATATTTTATATAATTGCGTACATTTTTTACTTTTTGGATAAACAGAAATATAAGATTATGTGTGTTTTTGAAACTGATCTATGCATCCAAGATACACAAATACATACCTACACATTTTTATATACGTATAAATATACCATTCATACATATAATCCATACATATATATCGGTTTTACATTGTGAAGCTGTATTCAGCCATTTTCACACAGATTACGCGTATTATTATTTATTTTGACCACTTCCGGTTTTCAGAAAGACAAACATGTAAGTATGCAAATGATACCCTCCTTTCCCTCTAAAGAATGGTATATTTGTTTCTCTTCCAGGAAGAAAACTGAATACGCTACAGACAGAAACTAAGAAGGGAGTCCTTCCATTCAGACATTTTTCACTGCACTGTTGCTGGAACTTCTTTTGTAGTCTTTACTGGCTTCGAAGTCGACTGTTCAAAAAAATAAGTATTCAGTTAGAATTCTGCAGTGCTGTTATATTGGGTAGCTATAACTGTTGCTCAATCAGGAGGAAATTGCATACAATGTAGACGAAAAACGAAGGGGGGGTCAATAATAGCTAATTAAATCAACTATATTACAACTGTTTCTTCTTACTGGCGTGAGATATCACAGCGATCTTTACCTCAAGAAGAATTGCGCAAAGTATCATGACAAAGCTACCTAAATTATCAAAAGCTATATTCCACATTACGCAGACTGCTGGAAGCAACAACCGAAACTGAGGAAGGACGTGACTCACAACCTGGTAACCAGAGAGAATCTTCAAGATTCAATTAATTAACTCTAATAACTGACCTATAGCTAGTTATCAAAGTCGAACTTGTTTGAGCAAGCCTAGTCTTACGATAAGTGTGGTTGAACTGATTGACACTGGACACATGGTAGCAGATAGATAAGGATAAGAGTACAGCCAGTGAAACATTGCTCAACAGCAGTTATAGGAGAAACTATCAAGCATTCACTGGCGTATTAGAATCTACAATCTCCTGGTTATTAGGATTGCCTCATCTGATTCCTCATTACAAGTGCACGTGGATCCCATTTACAACTCTATCGTAGAAGAATTCTATAATTGATATCACATAATTTTGAAAAATCTCTGACTCTATATAGATTATCTAAAATACGTACATCTGATCTGCGTCACTGAAAGTCAAGGTAGCGTAGAAATATCCGAATCCACACGTAGGAAGATAGTCTCACGCTTTAAATTCCTCGCAACTAACCGTCCACTTGGCTCGCAGTTGACTCCGAATGACGATCGCTCCCAAACAACCTCGCAACAGTAATCCCAGTTGAATGTTAGTCTTTCCAAGCTTACGCCGGAACGAATGACTTAACAATCCCACTGTTTTACTCCGTTACACATCCACTTTCTCTCAACAGTAAGTACAGCAGAACGACAGTCTTTCCTAACTTACGCAGGAACGATTGACTTCAAATCTCGCCGTCTTACTTCATCGAATAATGTCGTGGCAACGTTTCACTACCACCGCCACTCGCAAGATTAAAGTTCGCTCGAACTCCACTTCGATCGAAACACTTTAAATCCTGGATTCACCGTGATCGCTCCTAATAAAGTCGATCCACGTATATCTCCGCAACTCAAACGATCTACGGGTAATCACCTGGTCAGAATAAAAGTTGCCATCTTTTCTAAAGTGCTCTTAAATCTTATTTTGACCAGATTACACTTTTACCAAGGTAGGAAAGTTAATGGCTAATGGAAAGTTAATGGTGAATGGAAGATTACTAAATAGCGAGATGGTGAACAACCAGACCCATCACCAGCTGCTAATCAGTCATTTTGCCTATATTCCTGTTGTTGCGCAAAGGATCTGCAGGGATAGAAGGCTGAGCTGGTCTCAAACTGCCACTATTGAAATATCCAGGGTGCATCAATGTCAACGTTTGCATAAACAGCTTATGTATGCAAGACTATAATCACAAAGTTGCCAACTTATTACAACAATCTTGTGTTGAAAGGAGTTATTATCAAATAACACACATACACATTACACATGTTTAGGATAAATAAACTACACAAATTCCTAAAGCAACACATTGTAAAGTGTTTCAATTGCAAACTGTTACTTAGCAGTAACAACATAATGTAGTTTAACTTCTGTTCTAGCTATGTCTCAATAAATCAGTGAAGACACACATCTTTTCATTTGATATGTGTTTCTGCAACACTCAATCTAATTGAGTTGGGCACGGTGGCGTAGGGGTATGTTCGGTGCCTTGCAGCCAGAGGGTTGTGGGTTCGAATCCACCTCAAGCTGCCGCGTAGGGACCCTGGGCGAGTCCTTCACTAACAATTGCTCATGCGCTTCGGCGTGAAACTCCGATTCAGTGTCTGCGCTGTAGTCGGGAGCGCCTCTGAGTAGAAATCTTGACAAGTGCTCATACATACATACATACATAATTCAAAATACTTACGCATACTCTTTGCCTTGCCAACCAAAGAAATAGACGTAGTCCTGTTGTGGCAGATTACAGGCTTCTTTCTCCAACATCAGAATGCCAGGATATTCTAACAAAAATGACCCACGGGCATGAGGCATTGTAGCAAAGACACCATGTCCTGAAACAAGAAACATTAAAAAGCAGTGGCATATATATGGCTATATATGGTTTTCGAAGTTGGAAGAGTAACTCGTCCTGTTCACAGCAATAGTGAGTAACCAGCAGCATGTCCTCCGTAGACAATGCCCAGGGCTCCACACATCCCAGTGCAACCTGTGTCCCAGACCCGACCCGTTCGCCCTTCCCAAAAAAGGTGACCGGAATTTTCTATATATCCAATGCTGTATAAAAACATCTACTAAGCAAATTATTGTCAATTTAAAGGAACAGAGGTAGGAAGCTGCTTTTTAAATTCTGGCAAGATGATAACACATTAGTACACCTACTGTTTCAACTATGTCGCCCTCAATCCTAAGACATTGGCTATGCTCCCCTTGAACTTGCCAACCTCTTATTCACTAAAACTTTAAGCTTCTGCCACCACGATTGACAAATAAACAAATTTACAATCTTTTAACAAAACATTTACTCAGAACAAATATTACCTCTCTTATTACAATTTCCATTCCTTAATAGCACTAGTACAATATAACTAGTTTAAAACTTCCTCTGTTCATACACATTCCTCAAAACTTTTAACAGTTTTCAGTACATGCATAATTTCTTTGAAGTATTGTCAGGAAACCTTTAAACCATCTATAGACGAAATGGGACAACTTGTCTCCAGTTAACTGTTCAACTAGACAAACAATGCCTTCAAATTAGTGCAAGTTGCAATGCCTAATGCGTTTTCGCATATAGTATCTGCAGGTATGTTTAATATTGTCAATGGGATTCAAACCATTTTAAGGAATAAAAAGTCCACTTTAAAAACAGAAATTTTTACTTCCATCATCCGTATACAGTACACTTACCAATGTATTCGTTTATGAAACGACATTCGAAACCAGGCTTGTCATTGTCTAAGAAATGCCGTGCCTCATCTTCTGGATGGATACGCGCATTTCGTTTTGCCTTGTCACACTGAAAATAGAGGGCAAAACTCTGTCAATTCCCTTAATTCAAAGTACGTATATAATAGCTATTTAGTTTGAGGAAACCCCATATTCAGAGATATCCAGAGTCACAAATAAACCATGAAACATATAAAAATAATAATACTTAATTAATAATACAAATAACAGGTTCATATTGCAAAAAGTTTGAGGTTTTCTATACCCAACTAATTATCATTGACTCATATAATCTTCACAGTGGTCAAATTTAACTGTATGGCCGCCTGCAAGGCGCCGATCTGTCCTGCTCATTTTACAATCGCTCCATGGGAGTAGAAGACTGTGTCAACCCTGTGGGCTAGCAGGTTTTAATTTAACTGTATGACCCCCTGCAAGGCGTCGATCTGTCCTGCTCATTTTACAATAGCCCCTAGGGAGTATAAAGGCTTATTCAACCTCATGGGCCAGCGCCTAGCAGGTAGCGAACTCGCGTCCTTCTGACCTTCAATCCATAGGTAGTTCACAAGCGTTTTTTCCCGGCATTATTTACTTTATTTCTGTCTCTGGTTTGCGTGTGGTCATGGCTTTGTGACTCCAATACGTGCAAAGTCATGGGTTCGGGTGTGTGTTACATACACATTCGTATGTATAGGCCTACACAAACACACACGAATTGCATAAATTAAGCTGAAATTTAAATATCTGCTAACTTTATATAATCTACTAGATAATCTAAATTTAAATAATGTACCAATAAAATATAATACATACTTTATATTTGTCGTTAATGGCTAGAAGTTTGGAATTAGCGCAATTTCGACGGTTAAACGCCATCTTGATCTGCTTGCTGTCGCTTGGCTATCACGTGTCTATCACGTGACCATAGACACGTGACCCCGTCCATAAAACACAAACCCGCGACTTTTCAAAAACTCGAGAAAATCGCAAATCAAAATTTTGACAGATTTTGGTGTGTGTGAGATGCGCCCAATGCGGGAATTTCATGGCAGTTTGGAAACCAATGACAGTATAACAATTTAACTATTCTATAGTAAATCGACCGTCCTGGAGTCGATTTCGACAATAAAACAAACCCATGACGTCATGGGTTTGCGTGTGGTCATGGCTTTGCGACTCTTGGGCGGGCAAAAGTCATGGGTACGGAGGTCTCACACTGCACACACACACACACACACACACACACACACACACACACACACACACACACACACACACACACACACACACACACACACACACACACACACACACACACACACACACACACACACACATATATATATATATGTGTGTGTGTGTGTGTAATGTATTGTTCTTCTCTACATATTGGAGTGTTTAATAATATATATGGGGAGTGTGTAATAATGTGTATACGCTTGCAGTGTTGTATCAATTGCATTGCAAATGTAATTCAATTACAATTGCAATTAAATGCTTGTAAATGTAATTGAATTACAATTACAATTACTTGATTGTGAAAGTAATTGAATTACAATTGCATTTTGATTGTAATTCAATTACCAATTACATTTCAATTATTTTTTAAATTGGCAAATGATTTAGAATTTTTTGCAATAATTTTTAATTTACTCTATTTTTAAACTAAAACATCCAATGGGCCAATGGCCTGTAAATTGTAATCTAAACATTCAATTGTATTATAATTTTGTCAAGTATCCGAAATACGATTTACAATTATGATCCATTTAAACAAGTTAGAGTTTATTTGATTTTAGGAGTAGAAGTTTTTCAAAATGATAGTCTGTTAGAGAACTTAGCCTAGTTGATTGCGCCTGGGTGAGTGAGTCAATTTGTCCAGCAGTGCTGAAAAGATGCTCAACTGGAGGTGAAGATGGAAGCTGTTATCTGTAGGCAGCGGCAGTAAGCTAGCTAAGAATGACTGCATGACTGCATGGATAGTCTGATAGTGATAGTCAGCCCTTGCACTTGGGGTCTATCAAAGTGTGCTGTAAGATTGTAAAAGGGGTGTAAGGATAGAATAATGTTGACAATTATGCTGCCATGCAATTATAGCGCAGAGCAGTTTATTCAATTAAACGGGTGGCCCGGGTCAACCCGGCAGGCTGGCATCTTTGCTGACTTTATGAAAGTAATTCGTAATTTACACTTCATTCAATTACAAATTAAATGCAATATTGTACTTGAAATACAATTACAATTACTTGACTTAAAATGTAATTCAATTACAATTACAATTACCTCTGTCTCATAGCAAAGATGATTATCGTCGCCCTCCTCCTTATTCCAGGCTTGGGTCGGGGCGTCGGGCACTACCTGAGTACGAGTAGTGGCGGAGTTAAACACGTAAAAGCGACGTTTAAAGGTAGCGTTAGAAGGAGTGGATATCACAAAAACATTTACACCAGTTCTTTGGAGAAGTTTCGTTCCTTACAGTCCTACCACTCTCCATTTTCACAAATCTCAAGATCATACCACAAAAATCCCAAGATTGGCAAATCCCAAATAACTGAAGAGGAAAAAGTTGTGATAAATATAATTATGAAATGTGTTTTCACAATCATAATTATTCACAAAAATGCCGAGCCAAAAACTGGGAAGGAAAAACCGGAGCATTGCATTGTATTAACAAATTCCAATGTTTATAAGATACAATAATAATAAACGTCTTTCAGAAACAGCCACTGAGTGAGTCTTTTTTAATCTGATTCGCTGTCACTGTTGGAAAGTCCAGTAACAACATTAATTGTATTTGACTGTCGCTCCTTTTTCTGTCGTCCAATGTATCGTGAAAGGCATCTACCTCCTTGACATCATCCACTGTAGTGTGTAGACTTTAGTAAAGAAATCTCCAGGTTGCTATGCAAAATCCCCAAATTCGAAGTCGATCCAAAATCCGAAGATCTTGGGAAAATCCCAAGGAGTGAGGTGACGCTGGTAGGTCTGCAGTTCCACGGTTTCACAAGTTTGCTCACAAAATAATGGCGTCACAAGAACGTCAAATTTAACAGAGGACCGTCGAAGATTTAAATTTTAACATCCTTACATAAAATTTGTAGCAGTTGTAATGATCGCCTTATTTCCACTCTGGCTATAGATTCTGTGCTTGAAAATATTGCACCAGGTTATCTGTCAAACTCTGGATAAGCAATACTTTTTGCATAGGACACTAAAGTTTAAAGAGAGCCATAGTTAATGGATTTAATTGACTTAAAATTAATTAAGTGAATTTTGTCTGTATTGCTATTTTAGTTAAGATTGTTTTACTCTTTTGTTTATGTGATTTCAATGGACCCGTTTTATGCTTTTGAATCCATCCAAAACCCAGTTCATTTGGCTTGGTGGTCGCAGACAGTTGGCTGGTGTTGACCTACACCTGTTGGCCGAGACCTTCCCCCATATTGCCTTTTCGCTTACTGTTCGTGACCTTGGGGTGACACTTGATCAAGAACTTAGTCTTTCGCAGCACGTCAACCTGATCACACGAAGCTGTTACTACCAGCTCCGTCAGTTGCGTGTTGTCCTGAGGTCCCTCTCCCATGATGCTGCTGTGGTACTTGTCCACGCCTTCGTCACCAGCAGAATGGGGGACTCTGTAAAAATGGCTGCTATAGGTGGCGCCAGGATGGGATATAGTTTGGCTACTCTAGGTAAAATGTGTGCTCTGTTGTGCGGTAGGTTTATTTCATAGACATCTTACATTTAATATATGATGTCTATGGTTTATTTACGCTAAAGTTGTCTAAAGTTTGACCACATCACATACTGGCGACGCCTATCGCCGCTTAAAGGAACTGCTCACAGAGTCCCCCATTGATCATTGTGGCTCGGTTCTTGCTGGTCACCCATCTGGCTTAATAGGGCGTCTTGACCGGGTCCTTCGTTCTGCTGCTCGGCTTATTGGTCATATTCCCAAATATGCCCCAGTTTCTGCCTACATGCGTGATGTATTGCACTGGCTTCCTGCCTCGCAACGCATATCCTATAGGTTAGCAGCACTTGTCTGGCGGTGTCTCACTGGTAGTGCTCCGTCTTACTTATCGGATCTCTGTCGCCCGGTTTCTGACTTAGCCTCTCGTCGAGCGCTGCGCTCTTCGACTAAGGGGGAGCTATTGGTCCCTCGGGCCCGCTCCTCGGTCAGACAGCGTCGAGCCTTTTCGGTTGTTGGCCCTCCACTTGGAATGGGCTGTCGCTTACGTTACGCTTACTGCCCCGGAATGATTTGCCTGCTTTCTACCAACTACTAAAGTCCTTTCTGTTTGGCCGTGGCTGGGCTGGGAGCGCCTCTGAGTAGGTTTCTTGAAGAGGCGCTATATAAATATCCGGAATGAATGAATGAATGAATGTTTCTTTTCAGTGTGTTTGATTTTGAGCCCAAGGCTTACTCCAATCTAAATATCGATTGGCTGTCTTTCTTTTTCTATCTGTATTTTTTACATCAACAGGTGTCCTATTTAGCGGGATCCATGATCCCTTCTGTTCCTACGTGTAGCCAGTAAATGTCAAACCGTTTAATAATTTTTTCATTTGGTCTTTTTCTCTTCTGATGGTAACATAAATAAATGATTTGATTTTATAGTGATCCTTGGGTTTCTCTAATATTTTAGGGTGGGAAAACCCACGGCTGTTCATCGAAACTGATGACGATGGTGAACTAGTACTGAATGAAGACACAAAAATGTTCCTCGAGAAGATCACTAAACCGGTCGTCGTTATTAGTGTGGTCGGCCTTTATCGCACAGGAAAATCTTTCATCTTGAACCGACTTAGTGGTCTGGGGCAAGGTTTGTTCAACTAATTATGTAACTCTTTAACAACTCTAGTGCAAGATCGGAATACAATGTTAGACGTTAGCATTTAAGATGATCAGATCCTTCTTTATTTGAACATATTCAATTAAAACGGTAGCCTATGCTGCCTATCCGCGCAGAACATTTGCGCGCTAGTTTAGCAAAATGCTATGCTCTGAAAAACTTGTAGTTGCTTTCCGTATCTCACTCTTGCTCTCTGCTTCCATCCTTCAACTCTTTCTCCTCTCCCTTCTCAATCTTCCCCTCTCCTTCATCATATCCACTTTCTAATCGCATCTCCTCTTCCCACCCTGTACCTGCCTGCTCTGCTCCTCTTACATTCATCAAATCATTTTCATTTAATTTCAAATCATTTTTTTATTGATATAGTCCAGAACAGTTACAGATGAAAAAATAAGTGTTATGTACATCAACCGAAGGTAAGTCAGTCAGAGACAATTGTAAATGCATTGAAGAATCTCAATTTGTACTGGAGAGAAGGGTCAATAAGGGAGACCTAAAAGGAACCTAGGTCCCGCTGAGTAAGGCCCCCATTTGAGTAAAAGAAGAAAATGGCCATTACCCAAATACAAAACAGTAGGCTATAGTGCATCAGCAAATCAATGACAGGTGGACGGATAAAGCATAAGGCCTAGTACATTGAATAATTCAATAATAGTCAACCAATAATCATAAGAGGATCAATAAGTGTAAGAATCTATTCCAAAGTGGATCTTAACTACCGGTATTCATTTATAGCAATAATATTTAAATTAACTTATTAATATAGGAAAATAAAATAATGAAAACAATAAAAATAAATCTACTTTGGTTTTCGTTTCTCCCCTCGCTTTCCCTCTGCTCTTCCCTACCACTCTGTCTGTAATATTCCTCCTCTCCATGCTCTCTCTCTTACTCGTGTTTCATGGCCTCTTCCTCTCTTGCGCCCCTACATTTATAAAATGCATTCTTTCTCTCTCTCTCTCTCTCTCTCTCTCTCTCTCTCTCTCTCTGTCTCTGTCTCTGTCTCTGTCTCTGTCTCTGTCTCTGTCTCTCTCTCTGTCTGTCTCTCTCTCTCTGTCTGTCTCTCTCTCTCTCTCTCTCTGTCTCTCTCTCTGTCTCTGTCTCTATCTCTCTGTCTCTCTCTGTCTCTCTCTCTGTCTCTCTGTCTCTCTATATTAAGTGGCTTGATACTTACATATATAAATACATACATACGCCACATCATCGTCGTCGTCGTGTAGTCGCCGTCGTCATCATCATCACCAAACCAACCTACATTGCACAGTTTATCAGTTCACTTCATATCTCCCTGCCGCACAGAACTGAAGAAGATACAGTTTGACTGTTGTCGGCCAATAACATTAATTTGTAGCCGATACTTAAATTAATAGATATAATCTTGTATACCAAATATACGACAGTTATGATTTGCCTCATAATAAACCGACTTTAATCGGAACTCTGGGATCCCAAACAAAACACACCTGGTTAAAATTCGTTGATATAGACCTACGGTAATTTTAAAATCGAATTCACATACAACATGCCGTGTTCTTAGGATTCTCACTTGGAGCTACTGTTGAGTCAACAACTAAAGGCATTTGGATTTGGGTTGTTCCCCACCCAAAGAGGAATGATTGTCGTCTGGTTCTGATCGATACAGAAGGACTTGGAGACATGGATAAGGTATCAGTTTTATGCAATAATTGCTTTAGATTTAATCAGTTTTTGTCACAGAGAAATTTTATTCTAGAAATATATTCAAGAGGTAGGGAAGACTGAGTATAAGTTTTATCTATGGGCCACTGCAACGTACTGAACAGCAATGGATTTTGCGTTTTTTGCGAAAGTAATAGGCATTTGGGATCAGGATAGACAATTAGGAAAAGTAGGGAAGTTGCAAATTAGCACACCGCATTTCTGAGTTTATTATTCAAGAGAAAAATAACTGCAAAGAGTAGCCATTGCACAGAATAGAATAGAATTATTCTTTATTGTAGGGCCAAGTGCAAATCGCATTTTGGCTACCATGAAAGTTTAATGGATTGCTTTCTTTATTCCTGGATTAGATAATGATTATATTCGTTTATTTATCAAGCAGGAAGACACACCGCTTCACAACTTACATACACAAAGGCTACTATAAAGAAAAAAAAGGGAGTAATGTTAGTTTTTAAGATTTGGGTCAACGTTTCATAGACTATTTATGCAGTCTATGAATTGTTTGTTCACCATGTTATTTATATTTGATGAATGTTAGTTATCTTTGAGAAATCATACACATAGGCGATAATCCACGTCTAGATATTGCTGCTCTATGGTTAAAGTGTCTGAGGGGAGGTATTGCCCTCTGATTAGACTTCGCATCACCACTTCTAGCGCCTCACGCTCTCTCTGGGAAGTAAATCCCCTACCAATGCTTGTGAAGCATATAGCATTTTTGATAGAGTTGTCGCACGTACCACGGTACCATATCGTGCAAACTGGATCCTCGAAGGCTATGCGCTACGAAGGAGTGCTACGAGGGTACGCAGTGCGTAAAGTGACCGTCGAATCTGACATCATGTTTTTCATATGTAGAATCACTCTACCTTACACGGAATAGTTTTCTATATTCTCTGAATGTTATCCTTTGGGTAAATGATGCTAATGCTAATGCTAATGCAAATAATAATAATAATAATGATGATGATGATGATGATGATGATGATGATGATGATGATGATGATGATGATGATGATGATGATAATAATAATAATAATAATAATAATAATAATAATAATTTTGCCATCTTACTGCTTTGTGCCCTTGGCCTTTGAAACGCTAGGTCCAATAAACCAAGAAGGCCTTGCTTTGATCAACCTTCTCGGCTACCGACTTGCCCAAACATCAGGAGACAACAGAGAGACAACTTTTCTCTTTCAGCGCTTATCTATGACTATCCAGCGCTTCAACGCAGTTGCTTTTTCTAGCACTTTTCTAACCCACC
>JACEVL010000737.1:0-90638 GCA_020284085.1 Aporrectodea caliginosa
TTTCCTTCTTTTCTTTTAAAAAATTTAGTAAGAAAAATTTAAAAATTTTTTGTTTAGCCTTTAATCATTTAAGGGGGTTTTTTTTCCCCTTTGGTTCCCGGTAGAAAAAAAAAAAAAAAAAAAAAAAAACCCCAACCCCCGGACCCCGGGTTTGGGGCCCCCCCCCGGGTTAAGAGTAATCAAAAAAAAACCCCCCCCCCGTAATTTTACCAATTTAATTTTTAAAGAAAAAAGGGCAGGAGGAAAGAAGGAGGAAAAAAAAATAATTGAGGAAGGACAAAACAAAATTTAAAATCCAGGCACGAAAGCAGGGGAAAAAAATTCGCCAGGTTAAGAGAGGGGAAAGCGGCAAAAGGTGTAAATATTTGTTAGTGGAAAATGTGGCAATGGTGGAATTCCCAACCTACCCACTTCATATGCTCCACATCCTTCGCCAGCTGGTAGGGGTTTGGGTTTTTTTTGTAAATTCCATGTCTCCACGGGCCCCGTTTCCCAGGCTTGGAATAATCTTCCCTCCCAGCTGAGTGTTCCTTTAGCTAGTGACTCTGCATAGCGATATGCATGCATCGATCCATCTTAAACATCTTATGGTAGCAAAGGCCGTTGACTCCGACAGAAATTATTTGAATAGTTTTCACCGTTCTTATGGCACAATATAATTCATAATGAGAAGACGGTGTTTAGAAGAAACGGAAGAACATAAAACTGGAATTGGATCGAACTCAAAATTGTTCATGGATGTTACACTTCCAAGAGTCGATACTGATTAACTATGACAAATAAAGATCGAACAAACTTCATTCGCTAAGACATTTCAACCTTAACCAAACTTAGCATACATGTATGAAATTATTGTTGCAATAACTTTGTGATTGCAGTTATGGAACACCAAAACAGCCTGAGAGTATACGACAATGAAAAACTTCGATTGAGTAAAAACACGTAGGCCTAATCACTACAGTAGATCATGTGAAGTAAACAATCAGCGCAATAATAAGAACAATAAAATGCTTAATTATAAATAATAATAATAATAATAATAGGCTTAACTAAATTGAAATTAAAAATGTTTTAATAAAACGTCAAACCAAAACCAGGAATATGTGCTGTCCTACAGAAATACTCAGTTGCCCTGCACTAAAGCTCTTACATTGAATACAAAACTGATATGCATGAATTCGTTCGTGTGTATAATAACATCATAGATTGAGTCGCTCCACACATTTATTTTTCTTAGTTGTTCAGCAATTGCTCTTGGTGAACGTAAAAACGTCAAATATTTCAAGTAATTTCTGGTTGAGACTTTTTTTTGCATTTGCAAGATGGATGCTACATATCGGTTATTTGCTTAACTATGACAAATAAAGATCGAACTAACTTTATCAGTTCAATTGTAAAAACAATAGAGTTAAAATGCTTAATTAGACACAAGCATAATCGGGTTACCTAAACTGAACTAAAAATTTCCAAAACCAAAGCAGGATCCTTGAATATGTCCAAGTGTTACAGGAATAATCAGTTGCACTGCACTAAAGCCATCACTACAAAATTCATATGCAAGAAAATCGTTCGAGCGTATCATCATAGATTGAGTAGCTCCACATTTCCATTTTTCTTATTTTGTTTACCACTGTTGTTGGTGAACTCAATAAAGTCCAATATTTCAGGTATTTCTGGTCCAGATTTCTGTTTCTTCGTAGACCCTAAGATCGCGTAAATGTTTTATCCAAAACTTTTGCGTTATCTTGTTAGGTTTCTTTTACGTATTTCTGACAAAGTCAATTAAAATGTTACCAGAAATAATCGCGTGACAATGTCTTCTAGTATAACTGGAATTCGCAATCTGACAGTTCACAAGTAAGGTTTTCAACAAAATAAATTTTGCAGACTGTAAACTTTCGAAAATGTTTTACATACTTGAGATAGACACGGAATGGGTTTTTTCATGACGTCTCAGACCTGAAGCCCGAGAGAACTTTTTCTGACACGTCGTGCAAAGGTATGGTTTCTCTCCAGTATGTGTTCTGGTGTGACTCTTTAGATGACTTTTACTATTAGTTTTAAACTGACATAATTGGCAATGGTATGGTTTCTCTCCGATATGAATTCCTGCATGACGTTTAAGACTAGAAGATTGGATAAACCGTTTCTGACACATCTGGCATTGGTGAGGTTTTTCTCCAGTATGGCTTCGAACATGATCTCGCAGGTGAGAAGATTGGTAATAATTCTTTCTGCATATCTGGCATTGGTATGGTCTCTCTCCCGTATGGATTCTAACATGAATTTGTAGCACTGACGATGTGGAAAATATTTTTTTACAAAGAATACACAGAAATCTTTTCTCTTCCGGGTGGGTTTTTTCATGATTTTTCAGACCTGAATATAATGAGAACGTTTTTCGACATATCTGCCAAAGATATGGTTTCTCTCCATTGTGTGTTCTTGAGTGAATCATTAGATGACTTTTAGTATAAGTTTTAAACTCACATAATTGGCAATGGTATGGTTTTTCTCCAGTATGAATTACTGTATGACATCTAAGATTATCAGATCGGGTAAACCGCTTTTGACATGTCTGGCATTGGTATGGTTTTTCTCCAGTATGGGTTCGAACATGGTCTCGCAGATGAGAAGATCGGGTATAACTTTGTTTACATACCTGACATAGGTATGGTCTCTCTCCAGTATGGATTCTAACATGTTTTTGTAAATCCGAAGATGTGGAAAATGTTTTATTACAATCAATGCACAGATATGGTTTACCTTCAGCGTGGGTCATTTCCAATCCGGTATGAGTTCTGGCATGACGTATTAGATTTTGTGATAGAGAAAAGCGTTTCTGACATATTTGGCATTGGTAAGGCATCTCTCCGGTATGGATTCTTGTATGACGCATTAGACTGGAATGCAGAGAAAAGCGTTTCTGACATATTTGGCATTGGTAAGATTTCTCTCCGGTATGAATTCTTGCATGAACTGTTAGATTTGAAGATTGGGAAAAGCGTTTCTGACATATTTGACATTGGTAAGGCTTCTCTCCAGTATGGATTCTACTATGGCTCCGTAGACTGTAAGAACGAACGAATATTTCTTTACATACTTTGCACTGAAACGGTTTCTCTCCAGTATGGGTTCCAGTGTGTGTTTGCATATTCGAAGAGTATGCGAATGTTTTCTTACATACCAAACCCAAGTGTGATTTTCTCCAGGGCCTAAAAAAGAATCGTAATCTTAATATATTATATTTGTGACGCCAGGGATCAAAACCCGTCACATGTCGGTTTCTGACAGGTCTTTTTATTCAGTCATATTTAATCTCCTTCAAAATACTTTTACCGAATGAAAATATCTTGTTTCTAACTGAAGTTATGCTCGTTTGATTCTTTCATTGGCATAGAGTGAAAAATCGAATAAAAAGTTTCGGAATATGCATGTAATAAAAATTCTCAACAACCATTACTTGATTGTTCTGCAATTGTGCTGTGCAATAAAGGGCTCTATTCTGTGTCGAATAAAACAAACGGCATCAAAATCGGATCACTACATTGCAAGTTATGGCAAATTCACAAACAACAACATACAACAGCTGAATTGAAGAATATTCTACATTTTTTTACCTCTCTCGCATATTTCAGCTTCTAGCTCAGTATCTAGGAAGCGATAATCGACGCTCAAGAACCCTGCGGCAAATTGAAAATTCAGATTCGCGACCATAGACATCATATGTTAGATGTATGATGTCTATGTTCGCGACTATAGGGCCATCTAGCGATAGAATAAATTATTGTGCCGTTATATAATTATAATATGATATAATTATATACTTCTGTATAAGTATGTAATTATCTTATAGGAAAGGGTTAAAATAATAATAATAATAATAATAATAATAATCTTTTCTTCACGAAATATTGCGAACTGAACTAAATGGACAGCATATACCCCAGAATGTTCAGCAGAATATTCATACAGGCCTATATATATAAATATATTTTCCTTTTCCTTTCCTTTTATCTTCTCGTCTCTTCTCTTCTTACGTCTTTCTTTCTCCCTTACTTTCCTTTCCTGATCTCCCCTCTATCTCGTTCCATTCTCTTTCAATTCTTTTCTGCTCCTTGTTCCTGCTCCTGCTCCTTGCTCCTTGCCTCTGGTTGTTGCTCCTTGGTCCGGCTCCATGTTCTGCTCCTTGTTCCTGCTACTTGTTCCTGTCCCGCCTTCTGTTCCTTGCCTCTGTTCTACTCCTTGTTCCTGCTCCTTGCTCCCTGTTGTTGCTCCTTGGTCCGGCTCCATGTTCAGATTGGTCTATATAATAAACGCAGAATGGCCAGCGGCAGATTCAGATTGGTCTATATATACGCAGAATGGCCAGCGGCAGATTCAGATCGGCCTATATAAACGCAGAATGGGCAGCGGCAGATTCAGATTGGTCTATATACATGCTAAATGGGCAGCGGCAGATTCAGATTGGTCTATATATACGCAGAATGGCCAGCGGCAGATTCAGATTGGTCTATATAAACGCAGAATGGCCAGCGGCAGATTCAGATTGGTCTATATACATGCTAAATGGGCAGCGGCAGATTCAGATTGGTCTATATATACGCAGAATGGCCAGCGGCAGATTCAGATTGGTCTATATAAACGCAGAATGGCCAGCGGCAGATTCAGATTGGTCTATATACATGCTAAATGGGCAGCGGCAGATTCAGATTGGTCTATATATACGCAGAATGGCCAGCGGCAGATTCAGATTGGTCTATATAAACGCAGAATGGCCAGCGGCAGATTCAGATTGGTCTATATACATGCTAAATGGGCAGCGGCAGATTCAGATTGGTCTATATATACGCAGAATGGCCAGCGACGGATTCAGATTGGTCTATATACATGCTAAATGGGCAGCGGCAGATTCAGACTGGGGAAGAGATTTCCAAGCCACTGGCCATTATGCATAAGTTTAGTCCAGCAGCCTGAATCTACCGCTGGCCATTCTGCATTTATAGAACTACAAACCTGTCTGAATCTACTGTTGGCAATTTTGAGACTACATAGAACAGTCTCAGCAGTCTGAATATGCGGCTGAGCATTTTGCGAATAATTATATAGACCTTTCTGAATTTGCCGATGGCCATTCTGGCCTAAACATAGTCCTAAAGGAATTTGCAGATGGCTATTCCGACGAGAATAATTATTATGTATATGTATGTATATACATGGGCCTGTCTGATTTTGCTTCTGGCCTAGATAGAGGTCTATACGAATCTACTAATGAATAGTTAGAGTCCTAACTGAATCTGCGGCTGGCTAATAGCCTAAGGTGTGTATATAGTCCTAACTGAACCTTCTGATGGATAATCCGGCGTGTATAGAGTGCTAACTGAATGTTCTGATAGCTAATCGGGCGTATTATTGTGTAAATATAGGCCCCTATCTCGGAATGTTATTCATCAGTAATATATCGGAATGTTATTCATCAGTATTTTTTCGTAGAATATGCGAATACTTGCATGTATCTGTAGGCCCTATAATGTTTTTTTATTAAGTTCGGGTTCTCTGCATAAGTTACATCAATACTTACTTACTTGCTTAATCCAACTTATATGTCTTCGTTAATACTCAAATCAATAACATCGAATATGAATTTCAATACGAATATCAATTTGCCGCAGGGTTCTTGAGCGTCGATAATCGACGGGTTTCTGGCGTCACATCTGGGAGACTGAATCAGAATTCCACAGGGTTTATCGTCTAAGACAAAATTATCAACTTGCAAAGACAATTGCAACAAACACATTGAAGATGAATTTACAGTTCGTCTTCCACTGTCTAAAATTGCCCTTGCACACTATGTTTAATTCGTTGGTATGCTACTTGCTGGTCATTAGCCTACCTGAATTAAAACGCGTTAAAATCGTGCAGCTTGATTCACTGCTGCCCATTGTGTTTAGCAGGCTACCATCTTTCTGCCTGGCTGAAGCGAAATTAAACAACTAGAGGATGCATGAGGGAGAAATTTAAAGTTTTCAAAATACATAACACAGGGGCGGCACAACCAGTTCAAAATTAGGTAGGCACGGAGGGAAATGGGTGCTTACTATTAAAGTAAGAGAATATATGTCATAGTCTAATAGTGCTTACTGACAGTACCTGACTAGTCAGTAGTCACTAATGAACAGTGAACACCGTCATACCGGCTCATCCCTCAATTTGCGTGAAATCTAGGAACACATTAATCAATGAAGACGCTCCGACGGTAGTCGTTCCCTGAAAACTCAAACTTCAATGTATCTAATGCTAAACTGAATATGATAATAATTTCTCGCTCAGTGACATAATTATGCAGCCATTGCAGCGGACATGATAGAAGTTATAGTACTTCCGGTATCACGAAATAGAGTATCTGTCCTAAGACTATCCGGGGGGATGAATGAATTTATCCCCCCGGATGGACTATACCGGTATATAGTATCCGGGGGATAAACCATTTCTATCCCCCATCGTGTGAAATCATCCCCCGGGGATAAAAATGCACAGGTATAAGGTATTATCTTTTTTAAATGCGTATAATTTATAAATGTATATTTTAATAAAAATCCAAACCCAGAAATATTTAAAGCAAGTAACTTTAATGAGAGTCCTCTAGTTCAAAAGTCCATTTTTGTAATTTTTACTTTGAACCACTTTTCCACTAAAGTGAATGCGCTCTGTCAGATCATAAATTCAGTTCAACTGCTTAACGGCTCTATGAGGGCGTATAATATTTGACGTATTGATTATAGAACTGACAACAAGCAGTGCATAGGTCTACCACATTTCATTAGTCAATCATGCTTTTAAAATTAATTCTTAATGTTTGCTGCTCTGTAATTTGTGCAAAGTTGTTCAAGTCAACTCATTTCGCTTTCGCGTATAAATCTTTTCACTCAGTGACACTCACTATGGCTTCAATGGCTTTGCTGGTGTAGGCCTACCTATAGATACGAAACGACCGATATCAAACGCGAGCTACCAAGTCATCTAATTAGCACCTTAGTTCCTTATCAGTACGTACACTGTCGTTTGTGACTGCTGATATTTGTCTTCCTCCTTTTACACTCCATCGCATCAAGACCTTCACGCAAGTAATTATACGAATGGATTAACTATGAGACACTGCTTATTTAGCGTGAGATTACTAGAGCACACAGGACATAAGAGCCCTTGAAGTTGGCTCGTTGCCTCAAATGGCTTCAAAGGCTTTGCTGGTGTACCTATTGATACGAGACGACACATAATATTTATCAAAGCGCGAGCTACCAAGTCACCCAATTAGCACCCTATAGTCTCTTTTCATGACACTGTGTCTTAATTGCATTTTGTCTTAAATCCCTTACGTTGTCTCCGTACTTTCAAGGATTGGGGTAAATTTTATGTCATTATTTAATGTCATCATTTGAGAAATAAATAGCACAGTACCAGAAATTAAATAGTCTATTTAAAATTATTTGAATTTCTAAGTTATCCAAAAATGCGATAGGCTATTATGTTGTCTTTATAAGATACAGTAATCTCCGATTGACTGTTTGACTGACTGATATTGCTCCATATCACGTTTTTATATAAGTAAAAATTGTAAGTACAACTTTTAATAAAGTAGGCTAGTCTACGCTCTATAGTTACAAAGTTTAGTTTTTAATTATGTTAGTTTATATTAGTCAGCATGGACTAGCCTATGTGGACTTATGTTTACCATTAAAATTAGAAAAGATTTCAAATTTTTAATTTCTAAATTTCTTATTAAACATAACTTATAAACATAAAATAATTGTTGTAGTTTAATGTTACTTAGTTGGGTTATTTGCTGATTAAAATTAAATTGTTTAAATACGTTTTTACTTTTAAAATGCAGTACAAGATGTAACAAAGTGAAATTATTTTCTTGTTTCGTTTTATCCCGTTTTATCGTTTTTTATTGTATTGTTGTTGAAAAAGACGTCGTTTTTACTTTTTATTCAGTTTTAACCGTTTTTACCAAGTACGGTTCTAAATTGACTTAAACAGCACACTTTGCAATTAAGTTGCAGAGGGATACATTTTGGAAGGGGGATGATTTCGTACGACTCATGGGGGATACTTTTGCACGAGGGGGGATAGTCCCTCACGTTCAGATTCATCCGGCCGGATACTTCATTTCGCTAAGTGGATATAATTCCAATGGGGGATACTCTATTTCGTGACACCGGCATGACGACAGCTACAAAGCAAGGATAATACATAAAACAAGGCTTCGCAAAACTTGCGTCAACGGTCAAAAGCATACTAGCGCTCCTACCGAGAGGAATCGCGTCTATTATCGCGAACAACACATTCAGGAGAAACGCATTTCATGCTCTTCTCACGAATTTGACATAAGAGTGAAAATGTTTGCAGACATAATAAATAATCATAAATCATAAATATAACAAAGCAGGAACGCATAAATAGGTAGGCACGCAGTGGAGCGTGCCTTATGGAACCGTATTTTCAGTAGGCACTGTGCCTGCGTGCCTAATAGGTTGTGCCGCCTCTGACATAACATAACATAACATAATATTTTATTCGGCAACCAACTTAAAATACAGGTCGTAAGTACATGAAACTGTTTTCGGGATTTGTCGGTATGCCCAGGAGACCCAAAAGGGGCCGAAGGTCCCGCAAGCCAGGGCCACCTGAGACAAATTACTTGACGGAAAGCATTACGGCCTACTATGATGATTCAGAAACTAGGCAATAATCTTAACTATCTTGATTGATTAATTGATTAATCAATCAAACTATCTTAACTAAACAATTAGAAATTAAAGAAAATTAAAGAAAACTAAGAAAATTAGAGATTATATATATAAATATATTGACGATATCCCAAAATTCCCAAGCCCACATATTAAGGCCACAAACTTAATCGTGAGCGAATAGAATACTCTGCCGTTGTCTCGATTTTTGTTTTCGCCCAATTGATCTCGAGTCCGTAATTTTGCGCTTCCAGATTCATTTTCTCGAATTACAGGACCAGGGATTCAAGTGTTGCATTTCCTGTTGAATAATTTACATGTTTCATGTATCTAGTAAGCAAGCACTCGATTTAATCTACCTTTATTCTACGTTTCAAGAATCAGGTCTATTTGGTATTTGTGTCGAATATCTATATATAGGCCTCCTATGTTTAGGGCATGTTGCAAAGCATTTTGACGTAAATTTTCTCCATACCAGTAGCGCAAACACCCACACAATCTACAGATCCAGTGTGTCAATGATGGCCCATTTATTTCAAGAACAGAATCTGTCAGCAGTCTTGAAGCTTGTAGTCAAAGCAGGAAGAATAAGCTTTACTATTGCGATAGAGTTGTAGGCCTAGGCCTATAGCTAATTGCTTACGAATTCTATGAATCCTGTATAGACTGTTGCTTATGAAATCTATAGGCCTATGTAGGCCTATAGAACTGAAGAACCACGGGGAAGCCACAATTTGAGATAGAAAACCAAATGAAATGAACAATTCAAAATACATTCCAGATTCAAAGCCATTTCTATGGTCAGTTGGTCACTATAGGCGTAACATTCTATTGCAACGGTAGAGTCCGGTCATCACTTTCAAAATGGCGGTGAAAGTCATCACCACTGTCATTATTTTGGGGTCAACAATAAATGACGTCACGCAATGTTGGCCGATTTTTAACCTCCCCATCCCCCTCGTCACACTTCGTCACAAAAAGTAACACCCCCTCTGAAAATGACGTCACAAAGCTCTGACCCCCCCCAAACCAAATTTTCATGGCAAAGCAAAATGCTCCTTCATGGAAGAAATAGGGAAACCATAAATATTTTAAAATCTAACGGTAACCAAATATTGAAATAATTAGAAAATTATTAATAATGGTGCCCGTATACATTAAAATAATAAAAAAAAAATAATGAAAATGTAATCCTCAAAATTGGTGCTGTTACTATTAAAATTAAATTGTTGTTAATTGTTAAATTTAATAACATAGACCTGGTGTGACGTCTCTCAGACCATGTCACACTTCGTCACAAATTTCCGACCCCCTCCCCTAGGTGCGTGACGTCATTTATGGACGGCCCCTTTGGCCTGAAGTAAGTTTCGCCTCATGCCAATAATTCACGAGGGACTGTCGTTTAGCGATATAATTGTGCTGGTTTCAGTGTCGTCAACAGCCTAAATGGAAAACCAGTACCCTCACACCAGTACCAAAAGTAAACCACCCTGCAGAGGTCGCTGATTATCGCCCCATATCGGTTACACCTATTTTATGCCGCATACTTGAAAAATTCATCGTGTACCGGTTTTTTCACCATATTCTGCTTGAGCCCCAGCTAAATCAAGACTTCACAGACCAGTTCGCCTTTCGACCAACATGATCCACTACAGCAGCACTAACAGCACTAACCACCAACCTTTTGGAGCTACTCGAAGCAAATGAGTATGTTCATCTCATTGCCTTGGACTTTAGCAAAGCCTTTGATACGGTACGGCATTCGTACCTGGCTGAGCAACTGGCGGAGATGCAAATATCCGACTGCATCTACAATTGGATCGTGGCCTTCCTGGATGATCGGGGCCATGGAACTAAATTCAACGGCGTCACATCTCGCCTCATAAAAATCAACTCTAGTTTTGTCTAGGGTTCGGGCTCTGGCCCAAATAATTTTATAATTACAATATCTAAGCTCAAGACGATTCACATTGGAAACATAATACTAAAGTATGCTGATGATAGCTATACTTACTAATACCATCTTCTAATAGTGCCACTGTTTCAGCTTAACTAGAACATGTGACAAATTGGGCAAAAACATGCAACCTAAAACTAAACCATAAAGACGCAAGAGATGATTGTAAGAGGGGTCGGGAGGAGAGGGCGGGTGTCAGCCCCTGCGGCCAGCCCGGGAGTGACCAGAGTACATAGCATGAAGGACTGAAGGTACTGGGGGTTATGCTCACTGAAACTTTAAGTTTTGAGATGCACATTGCTCAAATATGCTGCAGGGCTAGGCAGTGGCGTAAATCATGGGGGGGACAGAGGGGGACTGTCCCCCCCAAAGTTTTGACTGGGGACAGCAGTGTTGACTGTCCCCCCCCCAAAGTTAAACATTTTTTCTAACAATTATCAAAGAAAATCTTGTCTGTAATGTGGCTCGGAAGGTCTCTGTGCATTACAAAGAGGACCAGCATCGGGCTCATCCATCATCTAGAGTGTAGCCTACAAATTACATCAATCAGCTCCAAGACTCGGTTGTCGCTTGAAACATGCTCTTGCTTCTTCCCTGGATATATATAGTTCACAATGTTCCAAGTGATGGAAATTGCCTATTTTCAGCACTAGCTCACCAGTTAAACCTACCTTTACACCAGGCTTCAACTATGCGTTCGTGTTTACTGGTCCCCTCTGCCCATAGGCGCAACCACCCTATGGGACCCGTGGGACGCGTCCCCCAACCTTCGAACAGGTTGGGACGGTCCCCCAACTTTTGAAAATTTTCAGGTAAACAAGAGTCAAAAATGCACTCCATTTGGTATCAAATGCTCAAAATAGCGTCAGCTTCTGGGGCTCCGCCCCAGACCCCGATGGCGGAGCTTACGACCCGCTCCCCCGTACCCATAGTCGTTAGGAGCTTCTTGCCTTCCGCAATTGCGGCTGTGCGCCTTCCGCCTTCGCATTTCCCCTCACTCGGACGTTCTAGTAGGTCCCTCCCCCAACAAATCGCTGGCCCTGCTGCCGATAAAATAAAAGGTCAGGCTAAAGCCGCTAAACTGCAATCTATCAAAATTCAGTGCAGAATGTTGCTGTATAATTTCACTCTAAAACTTTACTTTTCTCGTTTTTAAAATTCGACTAAGGCTCGTGGTAGAAGCCTCGGAGGACATTTCAATTTTTAATGCTGCGACTGAGTACGGTGTTCTTCTAAAACCTAAAATCTCAGTTTATTTATAATAAAGTCATATTTTTCACAGATCTAGATGGTTTAGGTACTTTTATATCGAAATCATCAGTGAAAAATTTGATGTAAATTAGAGCCCAAAATGTACTCCATTTGGTAGCAAATGCTCAAAATAGCGTCGGCTTCTGGGGCTCCGCCCAGACCCCGATGGGGAGCTTACGACGCTCCCCATGCCCCCCCTAATCGTTATGGGCTTCTTGCCTTCGGCAATCGCAGCTTCGCGCCTTCGGCGCTTCAATTCCCCCCACTCAGACATTCTAGTATAGGTCCCCCAACTTCTGGACCGTGGTTACGCCCCTGCCTCTGTCCCCACCTAACGAATTAAAAAAAATTTCCTTCCAAATCTGTCCCCCCCAAAGTTATGTACAGATTTTCGCCTCTGGGGCTAGGCAATCCATGTATGCCCTGCGCATACTAACTGTCCATGGACTATCTGGCCCTGGGCGTTTACGATGTAGTGAGGGCGACAACTGTGGCACGCCTGTTGTATGCTGCTCCGGCATGGTTGGGCTTTGCCAGCCAAAGGGAGAAAGGAATGCTCCAGTCTGTAATGAACAGGTTGATCCGTCAGCGATATCTCCCAAGTGATAGCCCAACCTTTGAACAAGCCTTAAAAGCCTTAAAGCCAACACCTGCTTGTTTTCGGCGGTCCTGGGAAACCCGGGCCATGTTCTCCATAGGTTTCTCCCTCCAAAAAAGCCGTTGGCCTATAATTCCCTTCGACCCCGGTCACATGACCGTGTTTTACCTTTAGCTAACCATAATAGGGAAAAACTTTTATAGTTAGAATACTTTATTCATATTGACTATTGATTGTTTATTGTATTTGATGTATGTACACCGGAATGCGGATTGCAACTGGTTCAATAAAGAATATACTTACTTACTTACTTACTTAAAAGTTGTGAAACACAATGTAAACATGCACTTTGCCATCTGTGGTCGACTGCAAAGTGGCGAAAGGGAAGGGAACGTAATGGAAAGGGAGATGGGAAGGGTAGAGGGAAGGAGACGAGAGTATTTGTCACCAACACTCTGTAGGCCTACGGTAGAGTTACGCGCTTCATAGCAATAACCGAAAATGGTAATCCCGTAGTTTAGGTTGGTAAATGGACTGATGAAACCATTTCTGTGTTTAAATAGAAGTTGGATTGATGAAAATAATTTTTACCGTAAATAGAAGCTGGATTGATAAAACGAAGTTTTTGATGCAATAGAAGCTGGAATGATGAAAATAATTGTTTCCGTAAGTAGAAGCTGAACCCATGAAAATAGTTCTTTGCTTAAATAAAACTTCGATTGATGAAAACTATTTTTTGGTTAAATAGAAGTTGGGTAATTTTTTCATTAAATGGAAGCTGGATTGATGGAAAAATGTCTCGATGAACTGGAAGCGGGATTGATTATAGTTATGACGGACATAGGTAGACTGCTTAGTGCTTACTTACCAACGTGAAGTAGGATATTGAAGACATTCAAATAATTTACCAACCTAAACTACAGGATTACCATAGAAAATTATCAAGGATGTAAAATGCGTTGAAATTTTTTAAATATAGGCTTAAAACAGATATTTATGGATATTTATTTTTGGCTTAGCCTACCCTTAAGCAGCCTAGGCCTAGATTTTGACGAACTAAAGTAAACGAACGACGGACATGAAAACGCCATTTGCAATATTAACTGCGGTCCGCTAGTTGTGAGACTTTACACTGATTATAAGCGAACGTTTCTACTGAAAACGAGAAGCAATTGAAAATTGAGAAGAATTATTAATAATCGACGATTAATATTAATTAATATTTAAACAGTAGATTTTTCAACCTTACCAGTCTATTGTCTAAGTCGCTGATAATAGTGACGTCATCATTATAATATGTACTCATTATGTGACCATGGAGTTTATATCGTATTATAAGAGGTGTCAGATTCACTCTTGATGCAGTCTTAAAGTTGTAAATTATAAGTTTTTAAGCGCTGCACTAAACAACCCTAAGGATTTTACATTGAAATAATTTTTGCGAGTATTTAAACACAGCACGACCTCGACAAAATGTTCAGACATGTTTTGCAATTTTTAAAAGATATGGGATAATAAGACCAGATCGTCGTACGAGAATCAAGTTTTGAATGCAAATTATTGCAGTTTTAATGGCCTAAGACGTCATTATCACAATGGCAAAGTTTTGTAGTGATGATTATTCTTTAATATTTCAAACCGACAAACGCAGTATAATTGCAATTCAGTATGAACGAATGATCACAAGTTATCACAGGAGTAGAATTTAACTACATACGGCAGGAATGCAAGGCTCCCATCACGTCCTACATCTCATTACACCAACGCCATCTGGCGAGTGACGGGCTGATTGTACGTACCATAGGGAGGGTCACGGGAAGAGATCCCGCTTCCTAATTTTCTTCATGCCAGTGATGTTATCACTACTCTACGGACCCTGCCATGATGGCAACCTATTGTAATTTTAATGGCGTAAGACGTAATAATCGCCAATGGCAACGTTTTGTAGTCTTGAAGGCTGGCTGATGAGTAGCTGAAAAGAAACTGAAAATGTTTGAGAAACCAGACAGAATCGGTAAATATCAGTCTAAGATGATAATTATTCTATAGCGCCAATGTCATAATTGACATTGATCAATGTCATATTAATAAAGAGATCAGTCGACGGTCGCTACTGTGTAGAATCGTTGTGCATGACGAATTCCAAGGTAAGTCCGGTCGAAAGCCAAGAAGAAACTCCGAGAAGACACGGAAACAGCAGAAGGAACGTGTTAAGGAAAATAGAGCTTTTAGCTGGGATCCGTTCAAAATAGCCGCAAAGAGCGAATTTTCGCCGAAAGAGTTCCAGAGTCTTGTCCGTACAGACAGGCCCGGATCTACAGTTTTGGGGGCCCTGTGCTGATCGAATGACGGGGCCCCTTACAATTTTAAGAAGCAATTGGCAGACATACAATAATTCGACACATAATTTGTAATACTTCACAGCACATAAGAAGTAGGGGCCTAGATATGAAAATTTTCACGAGCTCATGACTCACGCACTGACATGGAAAGAACTGTCAAAGAACAATATTTTGTATAAACCATTACTACCTTACTGTGCCACAGTGCTAGAGTGTATAGACTGCAATGAATGTATCATAGGCTACTACTACGTACTCGCGTTCGTTTCCTACAAGTCTCTTCTGCGAGTTTTTGTTTGGCGAAGTCGTTTATTATGTCGTCAAAGTCAACACTTTGCAGGACTTCCGATTCGATGCACATAAGCGACAGAGCTTGAAGTCTCTGCTGGGTCATTGTTGTGCGCAGATGATTCTTCACTCTGGAAAGCGTCGAGAATGATCTCTCACCCTCACAGTTAGTTACTGGAATAGTGAGGTATATCCTCAGTGCGATCCCCACATTAGGGAAAGTAGCCTGCAATAAACCTCCGTCCGCCTTCAGCATCTCGCTCATGTGAACTACACTTTGGTCTTTCTCTGTCATAACGAGAAACGTAAATTGTACAAACTCGTCCACAAATGAGGGCTCAAGATCGGCAGGATATGATGCCACTAGGTTAGTAGCACGAGCTCGCAACTCATCTGCAGGTAGAGACTTGAAGTCCGTTATGAAACCAAACACTTCGTGAAGGTTAGAATACGCAGTCAGTCTCTTTCGCAATTCAGCAACAAGACGATCGATTATGCAGTTGAACGTTTCTATCTTGAATTTGTCCCTAGGACTATGCACAGTGTCAGGAGCGTTGCTTTCATCGAAGAATCTCTTACGTTTTACTACACGACGTTCGGCTTCCTTATATTGGTGATTGTCCACGTAACCCTGGGCCTTCTTCTCTATATCATCGAAACTCCTCTCGCATTTCCTCCACAAAAGTTATCAGTGACTCATACAGTTTCAGAGCAGTGAGTAGGTCAATTTCGACTTTCTGAAGACTTGCACTTGTGGCATTAAATCTATCCAATATGGTGTGCCAGATAACAGTCATAAAAGCTGTTTCAAATTGCCCCATCTTCAATGCAAAGTCAGTATAGCCTACATTGTACTGAATTTTATGGGTTTACTAAGGCTCTTTCACAAAATCAAATCTTAGGCTATCTTTAAAGCTTCTCTCCCACTTGCCTCCCGAATTGCTTCAATTCTTTTGCCACCACCCATACCACCCATGCACTAAACACCGCGGCCGTATGTCTGCCTGCCTGATATCCTTTCGATCTTGACCCTCTGCAAATCGATTTTTTTATAGAGGCTAAGATTTTGTTTTGTTTTGACTGAGCACCTGTGAATAAGCTGGTTCCCGTGACTTAGCTTTTTTGGTCACTAAAGAAATCTATAAATTAGGATTACATTTCCGATTACAAGACAGTAGCCTATAGGCCTACATTGCGACCAAAATGATTCTTTTACGTATATAGAGGAAAATAACTTTACAGGATTTTAGCCATCTATAATGCTGTTTATAACTTTTTCTGATGCACATAGGCCTACCGTGTGTTTAGGCTATGGCGAATTGCTTAATTTGTTTATAGGCTACATGTGAAATGCAGTCTCAGACATGAGAGTAATGTGAACTTGTACTTACCGTCACACTTTGCAGCTGGTGACTTAAAAACGACAGCTTTATTTATCAATTTTATTTAGATCTATCTAAAAGTTACTTATAATCCTGATATCTGTATTACACTCGAATGGGGTCTCCAGATTAACTGAAAACTCTTAAAAGCCCACACACGGAATACTATGCATTTACGTATATTTATCTACATGACATTGTGTAGGCCTGTATATAATTATATATTATATACATATATACACACACTCTGTCTCTGTCTGTCTGCGTCTCTCTCTCTCTCTCTCTCTCTCTCTCTCTCTCTCTCTCTCTCACACACACACACACACACACACACACACAACACAGACACCCGCACACATATGAGATTATCACAGCTGGAAAAGTAATTTGCTGCCCGTCTCTTATTTCTATATATCGGACGATACTCCGCAAGATAATATATTGCTAATGTCACTTCAAAATTCCTCGCGCTTTGAATTTACCGTGGACCATAATCTATCTTTCGACACCCAACTTTACATCTGTGGTAGGCTGGTAGTTTTCACTCAGGCAGAGATATTAAAGGTTTCCATTTCCCACGATTCTCTTGGCAGTGACCTAGCTGACCCTATAAGGGCTAACGCCAAGACTTTTCCCAACTAGCTTCACAGACAATTAATACATTTAACTTAAATATTTTTTTTTTACTTTACAATTTGGGGGCCCTGTGCTGCAACACATTCAGCACTGTGGTTAATCCGGCCCAGTGCGGACAGTGGTTACATGATGAATGTATTGGTTTAGATTCAGTATAGTAGAAGCAGAAACATTCGTTTGCCCATATTGTGACGAATAATAAAATAATAAAATAATAAGTTGGGCCTTATTACATGCGGTGCTCGGTAATAAGGCCCACATGATGCCTGAATTATAATGACTACACATTTTCATCACATTTATTTTATTCCGGACGGCTATAATCAATCAATAGCTGTCCATCTCATAAGATACAGTGTCAATTTCATGTTTGACACCATAAAGCGGTCATTTAAACGACGACAAAAGACACTTTTTAAGTTGGGCCTTATTACATGCGGTGCTCGGTAATAAGGCCCACATGATGCCTTCTACAAAAAAATTATTTCTTACTATGTGGAATTTTATTTCATGAAAATAATTAATCCACTATGTAACTACTTCCATACACTCATCATATGACTATTTTGCATAGTTACAGTTCCATACCAGTAGCCGTTTTTAGGCAAAGTTCCTTAGGTGGGCCTTATTCGGCACAGTGACCTTAGTAATTATAGTTATTAGATGGCCATGACTGGCCGCTAATAAGTTTCTAACTCAAGTGCAGTAAATACGGACACCTGAGAACAAGTTTTTGGAGGGGTGGTTATAGTTATAGGTCATAAAATTAGAAATATTAGTTAGTAATTTAATAATGCTGGTTTAAGTAAGCTAACCTAGGCATATTCGAGCCATAAATACTATCACAAACTTGAAGATAGGCTACATGTAGGCCACTACATTATGTGAATTGACTATCGAACTATTATGTTTAATTAAATCATTAACCTAATGAAGACTGACTGATTATCATCTATGAACTTAAAATGATGGCCTATCCACAATATGACCTCAAATTCATCTTCATGAACTTTAGCGATTATTCTACAATAATTAGTTTGAATAAAATTTAATATTGTTTTATCTGGGGCAACAAATCTGCAAAAATTAGCCCGAGATTGGCATACGACCCCTGAACTGCCCTTAAAATCTAAGGGTGACCCTCTGTTAAAAGAAGTTGCCCATGCCTGACATAGACCTATATTCTCTTGATGTTCACATTGTTCAGTGAAATATATTTCATATAAAATGCGACCGGTGTCAAGATAAATATGCCAGGATTTTAAGAGCTTCACTAATCTTCCTTATGGTCAGAATGAAAAACCGGCTATCGATTATCGAGTGGGCTGTTTTGTTTATCAAAATGCATGAAACGTTGTTAGGGCTACTACCCCCGCACGGCTACTTTAAATAATTATGCCTCCTCTGTTTGGTGGGGATTTGCCACTGTAGGGGAACATAAACGCCTTAACGGTATTCTGAGAAAATTGACCCGTTCAGGCTTCCTCCCTGCCGATTTCCCTAGTTTTGACAAACACTGTTCTAGAGCTTATTCTACTCTTTTCCGTTCAATTCTCTTAAACCCTTGTCACGTCCAGTTTATTCATATAATAAAGTCAAATTTTTCACAGATCTACACTGTGTCCACGATAAAGTAGACCCCTAGACTTTGTTAAATATCTTGGTCAATTGTACTACTATAGGTACTAAATTTGGTGCACATGAACTTCAGTCTATTCTATCTAAACCCTGCAAATTTTATTACAATTGATGCAATGGTTACGATGATATACCCTTATGAAATTGGGTGGTTCAGGAACCAAGTTACCAACACGTAAAACGCCTAGAATTACGTCATTTTTCTGGCTACCGCAGGGATAGGCTGTTGTTTATAAGCGTCATTTTCGGAAACAATTAGACTACGAGACCTGTTTACGTAACAGTAACAGTAACAGTAACAGTAGTTGGTTGTAAAGAAATGGTTTTCAGTGCAGAGGACAAGATTTTAATCAAGGAGTTGAGAGAGACGAAGGGGTATGGCGTAGGAGACTCATTACAGAATTTCCAATGAAAAATTGGTCCCTAGCTGGTGTCAGCAAGCTGTTAAAAAGATTGCCACAACCGGATCAGTTGCAAGGAAACCACGAGACGCAAACAAAACCATGGACGCAAACAAATATCAATGCTGTCGGAGAACTGGTGCTGAGTCAGGATGATCAGCCGCGCACGCATCTGTCGATGCGTTTTACGTGTTGGTAACTTGGTTCCTGAACCACCCAATTTCATAAGGGTATATCATCGTAACCGTTGCATCAATTGTAATAAAATTTGCAGGGTTTAGATAGAATAGACTGAAGTTCATGTGCACCAAATTTAGTACCTATAGTAGTACAATTGACCAAGATATTTAACAAAGTCTAGGGGTCTACTTTATCGTGGACACAGTGTAGATGTTTAGGTACTTTTATATCGAAATCATTGGTGAAAAATTGTTTCCCCAACCTATAGCGTCAGCGACGCAGGGGTGTTCGTCGTTCCAAAGGACTCGATTGACTTCAATTTGGCATATCCCCTCTAGGGCCTATCCACTTCCCATCTCCCTACTTCCCATCGCTCCACTCCTACACCCGGATCTATCTTCCACCCTCAGCTGTGCATGGATGCTACATTTCAAAGAGTCATTACTGGTTAACTACGACAAATAAAGGTGGAACAAACTTTATTTGCAAAAACATTTCAACCTTAACAGCATCGTTACCATCAGCACTGACTATGAGTGAATTTATCGTTGCAATTACTTTGTGATTGCATATACGGAACGGTAACAGCTTAAGAGTATGACTATGTAAAACTAGAACTAAGTGAAAACACGAACAAAGTTACAGTAGATCATGTGAAGTATACAAGTAGTGCAATAACAAAAACAGTTCGATAAAGTGCTTATAACTATACATAAGAAATATAGGAATACCTAAATGGAACTAAAAGTGTCACAAAAAGTGCGAAACTAAACCAGGATCTTTGCATATGGAATACTCAGTGGCACTGCACTAAAGTTCTTACTTTGAATACAAAACAGATATGCACGAATTCGTTCGTGTGTGTACTATCATCATAGATTGATTGCTCAACACTTTCATTTTTATTCTTTGTTCTCAAACATTTTGTTGGTGAACTTCAACAACGTCAAATATTTCAGGTAAATTCTGGTTGAGACCTTCGTTTCTTCGTAGGCTCGAATATCGCGAAAATGTGTTTTACAAACATGATGGTTTCTCTCCTTTTATGGTTCAGTCATGCATATCTGACGAACGGGATGCATATGTGTCCAGAAATACTTAAAAAAATCTCTGGTAAAACTGGAATCTGCCTGGCTATTCTGATGAATAGTTTCCAACATAACTTTGCAGACTTTGAACTTTGGAAACTGATTTTACAGACTTCAGTCAGGGTGGATTTTTCATGACGCCTTAAACTTGATGCGCACAAGAACGTTTTTTGGCATTTCTGGCAAAGATATGGTTTCTCTCCAGTATGTGTTCTCGAGTGAATCCTTAGTTGACTTTTAGTATAAGTTTTAAACTCACATAACTGGCAATGGTATGGTTTCTCTCCAGTATGAATTTTTGTATGACTTTTGAGATGAGAAGATTGGATAAACAGTTTTTGGCATGTCTGGCATTGGTATGGTTTTTCTCCAGTATGGGTTCGAACATGATCTCGCAGGTGAGAAGATCGCGAATGTCGTTGATGACATATCTGACATTGGTATGGTCTGTCTCCAGTATGGGTTCTGACATGAATTTGTAGCTTTGAAGATGTGGAAAACGATTTGTTTCAAAGAATACACAGAAATGGTTTCGCTTCAGAGTGGGTTCTTTCGTGAACTTTGAGACATGAAGTGTTTGAGAATGTTTTCCGACATTCCCGGCAACGATACGGTTTCTCTCCAGTGTGTGTTCTCATATGACTCTTTATACAGTATTCATACTTAGACTTAAACTCACATAACTGGCACTTGTACGGTTTTTCTCCGGTATGAATTCTTGCATGAACTGTTAAATGTGAAGAATTGGAGAAACGCCGTTGACATATTTGGCATTGGTAAGGCATCTCTCCAGTGTGGATTCTTGTATGGCATTTTAGACTGGAACACCGAGAAAAGCGTTTCTGACATATCTGGCATTGGTAAGATTTCTTTCCGGTATGAATTCTTGCATGAACTGTTAAATTTGAAGATCGGGAAAAACGTTTATGACATATTTGGCATTGGTAAGGCATTTCTTTAGTATGGATTGTAATATCGTTCTGTAGAACAAAAATAGGCCTATTTGTTTACATACTCGCATTGAAACGGTACTACACTCTAAAGCCGAGTGTTCACAACTAGAACACATTTTAAACGCCAAATTGTAACACTAATAGAACGCGTCCGGGCGTTTCTAATGTTAACGCTGGCATTAAGTTTTTGAACACTAGTGTTATGATTATTGAACACCTATGCGCGTCACTAATAGAACGCGTCCGGCGTTTCTAATGTTAACGCTAGCATTAACTTTCTGAACACTAGTGTTACGATTTTTAAACGCTTGATGGGTGTTCTACTCGTTAACGCATGACGTGTGCAAATGCTTTAACGCGTAAATGTAACACTAATAGAACGCGTCCGGGCGTTTAAAACCTGCTCTAAACGCTAGTGCTCATGAACAGAACACAACAATGTGCCCTTCATTAACACTAGTGTTCTCAATCTATGAACACTTGCCATGAACACAAATTTGCACAGTTGAGATACAGCACGTATATTATATATATAATTATATATATATATATATATATAATTATATATATATATATATATATATATATATATATATATATATATATATATAACGAAAGCAATTGCATGCTACAGTAATGCAGTCCAAAAATTAAGATAAAATATTAGCACAGCTATATCTGAAAGTCAGAATTATGAGATATGAATTTATAATTTTATAATCATACTTCAATGCAATTGCACAGTAAGGGGTCGTCTATTAAGGACGCCTGCAAAAAGTACCTCCTTGGACCCTCACCCCTTGTCCGCTTTTGGCCTTAAGTACCCTCCCATTTTGCAGACCTCTGCACTCCAAAGCCAATTAACAGTAATAATGCACTACCATACAGAGGACATCCTTACTAAACTACTTGTTCTATAATTTTAATTTCCAATGCATAATTGAAATGTCTGAGTACTTGCAATTTGAAATTAAAGCAAGTTTCCATAAGTCAATTACTGCACTTAAAGTTGTAAAAACTTAAATCAATGTCCTCCATCTTATAACTGAAGTATGGTGCTTAAAACACAGGTTGAACTACAAGCTTTGTACATGTAGACCCATCTGGACATCTGCTTAAGTCATAAGACTTCCTCCCCTTTTCTGCATTTGTATGACCCTCCATCTTTACGGATGTGGATGACCCATTAGCAAGTCTCAAGGACATTAAAATATAAATTCAAATGCTAATCAAACATATGAAACCATACATGCAATCCCAACAGAACACAAAACTACTTATATCCCAAATTAACAAGAAATTTACAACAATGCCATTGACACTGATGATAATTGTAAACATTCAAATTCCACATTCAACTTTAGCACACAGAAAATCCTGCCAATAATGAATAGTTCTTTCAGATTTTGTCAGTGTTACAGGATAAGATATTATGGTTAATCATCGGGTAATGACTCCGGCAAACTTTCCGAAACAGCACAGTTTCTTAATGAAAAATTTGCACTGCTTGCTGGTGTCCATATAATTGCTAGAGTCTGGAGAATACCCAAAAAATAGCATAAAACCTAGGGTATTCTAGGTCGAAAACATAGTATGAGACAAGCAGCAGCAGGGTGGCACTCAGAATATCGCTCTTTGGCACTTTAGTCACAGCTGTGTCACCCACAATGAGAACGGCTTTGCCCACTGTCAGAACAACGATGTGCAGGGGATCATTCTCCGCTGTCTCCAAAGACTGTGCTACAGCACTATCTGCAATGTTCTGAAACAAAGTGCACAACGTTCAAAATGACTGGTACTACAGAGTATATATAAAACTGTAATAGATTAAGTTTGACTGAACATTATGTAGGTTGAAAGGCAGGCAGGCAGACACAGACAGAGGCAATTTACAAGTCATCATTGTCTATAGTTTAGGTAAACTGGATGGGTTGCAAATATCAAATATAGAAATATATTTTAGCAGTTGAAATGTATCAATTTTAGTTTATAAAATGGTGTGAACATTCAGCTAATTAAACTGTTATACATACATCCTTGAGAAGAAGTTACATTCAAAAGTAATTTGAATGCTGTGATTATTAACTACCCTGGGTATTTGTTTTCACCATGGAACATTGAATTGCTCTTTGCATGTTGGTAAATTTATAGCAATGAAAAATTGTGATAAAAATTACACCCCAGGAAAATTTCTGAATCAAATGTCACTGATCTTCAACACAACTATTACAAAAAACAAGAATCGCACCGAAAGCAATTAATATCCATGTTAAGTGCTAAATGGGCTAATTACCTTTCATCAATGAAACCGAGGAATCAGAAGTTGCGATATTACAAGGACTAGGCTATGGCGTCTTAAAATTGGCCCTACTTTGCAGTTTGCAATTGAATATAATTATGAGGTTACGTTTGTACATTCCGTGCGAAGTCATACTCACGCTTGTGTAGTTTTACAACAATTTAAAGCACAAAACGAACCTGTCCAACTGATTTTTACGCAATTTCGTTAAAAATAAGACTTCAGCATACCAGCACTTCGAAACATAACCGCCATTCCGCCATAAACGAAAGTGGGTCGCGTACGTAGACATCATTAATATTCATGAGCCTCGTTGGGCACATGGTTTAGCTTGCTTTGCAAAATGAAAAAATATATCGTAAACAAAGCGAAACATAAGATTATTATAATATCTCAATTTCATAAAAATTTCTACTGCGATGCCCGACTGAATATGTAACACAAACTTAGCGAACTATTTATGGACAGATAACGATTCGCGGACGAAGACGTGATTAATATTCATCATGTAGTGGTCAGAGATTGAACGCATGCGTTCAAATATAGCATCCCAACGGGTCCTTAATTGAACGCCGGTGTTCAAAAATGCAGCTCCAACGTAGCCTACACTTGTATTCAACTTACTTCACGTACAAATTCTATATGAATTAAAAGGTTATTCATGTCATTTATAATTGTTTTTGATCGTATACGCTTCAGTGTTACATGTCGATTTTGATTGTTAGCCTGTATTGCGCCATTATCGTTGTTTGACAGTCTTCTGACTTGATTTCGATAATTTTTTAATCATTTACGCTACATAATGAATTCTGCATTTCTAAGCAGGCCTATCATGGAGAATTTTCCCCTTAGACCTATAGGTCTATACAGTTACAGCGTCTTTGACGTGGGCTACATGTCTGTTTTCCATAACTTGAACGCACGACGCGTCGTATTGAACACGCGCGTTCATATTTTTAAACGCCCGTGTTAATTTATAGAACGCCTCAGATGTGCTGCCGGACGCGTCCGGCGTTCTGAGGATTTACAGTGTAGTATGGGGTATTTGTGTGTTTTCAGACTTCCTAAGATCATGCGAATGTTTTCTCATATCCCGCGAAATAGTATGCTTTTCTTGAGTTTGGGTTCGACATGTAATAATAATAGTAATAATAGTAATAATAATAATATAATAATAATAATAATAATAATAATAATAATAATATTTAATAATTTTAAATAATATTAAATAATAAAAATGATATAACACACCCCTGTAGCACAACATGAAAAGGAAAAAGAATGGATACCTATCCGTATGAATTGGCAGCAGAAGTCCCTTTCAGTAAATTTTTCTAAGTAAGGACCCTTTCATAAATGTCCAACCAAGTGGCCAGATACCGACTGAGACAGGAAACATACGCGCCTAAGTTTAGATGCTTACGCCCCTGATTGCGATATAGCCTATTACGGTTGTAAAATGCGTTGACAGTTTTGATATGGAGAAGATATTTAGGGAAATTACTCTCAAGCAGACCACATATCGACGAACAAAACGGTCGACGGATATTCAAACGCCTCAAAAATGGGCTAATTGCGGTCCGCTAGTTGTGAGATTTAACACTGATAATAATAACTATTAAGGAACATTCTACCGAAAGAGAAAATCAATTGCAAATGACAAAGACTAACATGAATTAATTTTTAAACAGTAGATAACGTTACCTCGTAGACAACTGCACTGACAAGTGACGTCGGCATTCTTTGTGCTCATCAAGTAAGCAAGGGGTTCATATCGTACTATAGGCCTAAGAGGTGTCGGTACTTGTCGGTTTTACGACCCCCAAAATAGATCCTTTAATTATAACTAGACGAGACCTCTGTTGGCCTACAGGAATGTGGTAATCCTGGAAACGGCGGTCCCAAATTATGAAATGAAAAAAAGTCTACAAAGTTATTTATTTGATATTGTCACTTTAAAATGGAAGCTGGATTGATAAAAAAACTGTTTCCCTAAATTGAAGCTGGATTTAATGAGAAAAAACTTTCCCTAAATTGAGCCCTATAGTACTAAAGCAGGCCAAGTCCACATTTTGCAATGTAGAGATAATGCAGTTTATAGCTTCCATGCATTGTCAAAAATCAACGTCGCAGTTTGTAGATAATTTGAACTTGTTTCTATGTTGAAAGAATTACACCATCCTGAGTTCACCAGAGTACTTCATTTATTTTTGAATTTAACCATGGTTATAATGACGTCAGAGGACTTGGACCACTTTAGTTCTGATATATTTTTCATATGTTGTTTAGAGTCAACGTGGTTCATGTCACCAACCGTAACAAAAATACCACAAAATATAATGGAAAAAGAAGCAAAACGTGAAGTTTAAAGTGTTCACATCGTTAATGTCCGGTCCCGTAACTGCTACGAGGTTCATGTCATGGACAATACTGCGTTATAATATCACACAAAAACAGCATAACGCTATTGTTATCAAGACAGTGTCACCTTAATATTCACACACAGGATTAGCTTTCATCAAAGTCTTGTTCGTCAACGTCCGATACCGTAACTGCATCATTAGTTTGAAGACTCGCGTAAAACGAATGGTAAACAGGTGGGACGTATTTCAAAAGTTTCTTGAGATCGGCCATCTTTGGACCCGCAACTGATCGACCAACTGGATACAACAGCTCTGGCTCTTTCACAGTCGATGGACGTCCCTTACCAGCTTTTCTTCCAAAGTCAACTTCAGACCACTCAACGTCACCAAGAGAGTACTTAAATTTCATGACAAGAGGCCTTTCTTTCTCAAAACGCAAAGACTGAATTTGAAGCCATTCCACCTTCTGACCATCACTTGTTTTCTTGCGGTTGACAGCATTTGTTTTAGTGTACTTAGCAAGACTGATAAAATCTGATTGTTTCATTGCGACGACGGAGAATGGATTCTTTTTTCTGGCCTGTCGAACTAAATCCATCCAATGATCAGGCACAAAAATTTCCTTTCTGCCTTTGGCTCTTTCAATTAATCCGAAATCTGCGTCGTTTGGTAGAAAGCTGTGGCCAGACTTCATAAATCTCTGCTCAAAGCTGGCTGTACCAGAACTAACAACATAGCTTCCTATCATTGCCATTATTTTGAAATTTCTGTTCTGTCCACCACAGCTATCTGAAAACGCTATGAAATTCTCTACTCCTTCTGCTCTCTTCATGTTGATAAAAATCAACAGGCATGACCCAATCTCGTCAGGTCCGCGTGAAGCCATGCCTTCATGCCACATAAACATCCAAGCACTATCTGTCTTAACAGAATGCACACCCAGATTATAAGTCCAAAGCTGTCGAACCATAGAATGTGATGACAATAAAACCGTAGATAATTTTATTACTTAAATTATGGACTTGACCCATTTTTTCGCCGACCTGTCTTTAACACACGATTCAATACGACATGGCCCACTTCTTCCTCAATTTGGTTTTCTGAACTGTATTAGGACAAGAAGAAATCATTCACCAGTATAGCGGTAAGCAAAGGCAATGGACATGGACTAATTTTTCTCCAAAGGCATTGGACAATATTGGACAAAAGTCCACCTTCAGTGAAAAAAACCTAAGAAGTGGACATGGCCCGCTTTAGAACTATAGGGCTCAATTGATTGATGAAAACATTCCTGTGTTGAAATAGAAGCTGGATGAACATAATGTTATCAGTAATTAGAAGCTGGATTCCTGAGAATATATAGTACGTCTTAACGAAACTATAAGAAAGCGGCCTCTGTTGATTTCTTTCATTTCATAATTTGGGACCGCCGTTTCCAGGACTACCGGAATGTGTTCGCGACAGTTTATATCTGTCTTCTAATGACGACACTAACCCTAACCCTGACCCTAACCGACCCTCACGACTTCAAGTTTTATAGTCCATATCGGTTATGTTGAGGTTATGCCTCGTTGTTACGCGCCGTGAGGGTCGGTTAGGGTCAAGGTTAGGGTTAGGGTCGTCCATGTTTTCTAATGACGAAAAGTTCAGGTCTATGACGTAATAGATAAGCTCTGACGTAACAAAGAATTAAAATAACGTAGAATATGAAGAATTTTAAATGAGATAATAAAAAAATATATGAAGAATTTTGGGGGTCGTAAAACCGACAAGTACCGAGGTGTCAATTTCCCCATTGCTGCAGTTTTACAGTACTGTTGGAAATGACAAATTTACATTGCACTAAACTAGCGATTTGGTATTCAAAAACACTTAACACACGAGACACGTCAATACTTAATCTACTTTGACAGATTTTCAGACAGTTGTTATGTAGGCCCACTAGTGAAAATCTGAGTCCGGTTGCCAGATTAACCCTCGGGCTACCAAGCATTTTTTGGGACATCGGCTACCAAGGGATGTGGTTACCACCATCCCTGTATTTCGTGTCTGGTTTCACATATCATAACTTGTAATAGAGCAATTGATTCAGCATTCATTTCTGCACAAACTGGTATATTTAATTCATTTTTTTCAATTCAATTCAATTTATTGTTCCCAACGAAAGAGACAACATAACAAACCCAAACATATTAATCACAACTCTATTATAGTTTAAAGGTTCAACATGTTTCAGTAACGAAGAAGATAAATGATAGGAGAAGAATATAACCAATTAAACAGTAGGTCAACATGGGTTACAAAAAAAGCTAAAGTAAAGTGATGTGGGAGCAATAGGCACCCCAAAGGGACGAGTCCCGCTAAGAGGGGGCCTAAGATGATACAGCAGAATAATAAAAAGATGACGGAGGTTATTGATAATCAAAATAAGGGAACACTGACACTGACTTGTGTAATTATTCAATTCAATTCAATTTTTTTTCAATTTTTTATTGTTCCCAAAACCAACAAACAGAAATGAATAACATGAGACTATAGTAAATCATATTCACACACAGTGTAGATGATTAGAGAAGTTTTAATTATACAGAGATGGTCTGAGGGAGCAAAGGGCACACCCGAAGGGACGAGTCCCGCTGAATAGGGGCCTAATTGCAGTAATATATAGCAAAACTTACAGGTTATTTACGATAACTAAATGGACGGTAGGGGAATCCCATTCCTACTCAACTAAATCAGGAAAATAAAACAGAAACAGAAAGAACCAAAAATCAGATACTAACAAAACTAGGCACTGTCTTAAAAACACAAAGAAAACAGCAAGGCACTGCCAAGACAGGGAACATTCAGTACAATAAGCATTAAAACCTTATAATTGTATCAGGCAGTACACTTTAAACTGATCAACAGGCAAACAATAGAATGAAAAACAGCACCAAAAACGACATAATAATACTCATTGCGTGCGCACGGATCAAGTGTTTGAAATGAACGAGGCTCTTAGCCTCACAAATGACCCAAGGAAGATTATTCCAAACGAGAGGACCTTGATATTTGATTGAAAATTTACGTGAGTTGGTTCTTGCGAAGATGCATGAGTATTCTCTATTGCTTCTAGTGTTATTGATAGGCATAATTTGGCTGAAATAGGAGAGAAAAGCAGGAGGGAGGAGATTTCTGCTATATTGGTACATAAACACACACACATTAGAGGCGATATATAAAAGGAAAAAAAGGTAAACAATAATGAATATAATCTTAACTAAAACCTAAAGACTATAATACTATAATAAAAAGAAGAAAAGGTATACAATAATGAATATAAACTGAACTAAAAACTAAGGACTATAATACATGCTCCAGTGTGTGTGCTCGTAGCAAACGCTTAAACCAGGGGAGGGTGTTGCAGGTACGGATACTTGGAGGTAGGTTATTCCAGAGTAGAGGGCCTTGATACTTGATGGATAGATTACGGGTGTTTGTTCTTACGAGTATTAGTTTGTAGTACTGTTTACTTCTTGTATGGGTGGTACATTGGATGGGAAGAAAGTAGTCAATGAATGCAGGTGGTAAAAGTTTATTATGGCATTTGTACATAAATGCACAAGTCTGAGTGAACCTTATTTGTGTAATAGTTAGGAGTTTAAGCTCTTGAAACAGAGGTTGTGTGTGTGTGTGTGTGTGTGTGTGTGTGTGTGTGTGTGTGTGTGTGTGTGTATGTGTGTGTTTATAGGAGATTTGGTTATAATTCGTTTTTTGTGCTATTTTTAATTTGTTTGGGTGGGTGGAATAGGTGGAGGTCCAGATAAGATTACAGTAGGTGAAATATGGATAAATGAGTGTATAGTAGAGGTTGATCAATATCTGAGACAGTAGCAAATAAGATATGCGGTTGAGGATGCCAATACTTTTTGTTATTTTTTTATATTAATTTCATCAATATGTATGTTCCATTTTAGATGTTGATCCATATGGACACCAAGGAATTTAGATGTGTTTACTTGAGGGATGTTTACTCCATCTACAGAAATGTTTATCGTGCTGGGTGGTATTAATTTTGCTTTTTATTAGATCTGAATAATATAAAGTTGGTCTTGGTGATATTAAGCGATAATTTGTTGGCCTTAAACCAGTCAGTTGTTGCCTTTAATTCTTGGTTAGCAAGTTCGAATAACTGGTCATAAGAGGCATGAGACAAGAAAACATTAATGTCATCTGCAAATAGGATGTAGTGTAAAAGAGTGGATGAGTTAGGTAGGTCGTTTATGTATATTAAAAAAGGAGGGGGCCCAGAATAGAACCCTGGGGCACCCCAAAGTTAATAGGTATAAAGTTAGATAGAACATGATTACAAGAGACTTGTTGTTGTCGAGATGTCAAGTAGCTTTTAAACCAGTTTAAGGCAGTACTCCTGATTCCATAGTGTTCAAGTTTATTCAAGAGAATCTTATGATCGACCGTGTCAAAGGCCTTTGCTAGGTCTAAAAAGATACCTAGGGAATATTCGTTGTTATCAATAGCAGCAGAAATTTTATCTTGGATGTCAATTAGGGACATAGATGTTGAGTGAGCTGGTTGGAAACCGTGTTGTAAGGGGTAAGCTTACAGGATATTCTTTTGCTTAATGTAGGAGAATAGACGGTCGTAGAGTACTTTTTCATAAAATTTGGAGATAAAAGGTAGTATGGAGTCTGTAATTGGCTAGTTCAGATTTACTTCCTTTAGTTGTACATTATGTGAATGCACCTCGAAATTACATCACTTTTATCAACGGAACCCATTAATTAGCCATATCTTATATTATTGCGTACATTTTTTACTTTACGGATAAACAAATAAAAGATTATGTGTGTTATGAAACTGATCTATGTATAAAAGATACACACAATCATCCCTACAAATGTTTATCTAGTATAAATGTACATCCATACATATATATCCATACATATATATCAGTTTACGTTGTAATGCTGTATTCAGCCATTTTCACACAGATTACGCGTATTATTATTTATTTTGATCACTTCCGGTATTCAAAAGATAAAGATGTATGTATGCAAATGAAGCCCTACATCCCTCTAAAGAATGGGATCTTTGTTTCTCTTCCATGAAGGCAAATGAATACGCTACAGACAGAAAACTAAGGGGGAGTGCTTCCATTCAGCCATTTTCACGCATATTACGCGTATGCTAATGAAGCCCTGCATTCCCTCTAAAGAATGGTATAATAGGTTCTCTTCTAGGAAGAATAATCAATAAGCTATAGTCGAAAAACTAAGGGGGATGGTATCCACCCCCCTGGTGCCTCAGGTATATTAGGTAAAACTTTTGAATGGCGTGGGCTGGCAGCTACCACCATGATGTTTACCTCCAAATGTGCGCCAATAATGAATCTGCTACAGCTACCTAAAATGCAAAAATTATATTCCGAAAAAACAATTAGGCTATGCATAAAAACGTAGGGGTGGGGGTGGTAACCCCCCTTTGGTAGCCCGAGGGTTAATGGAGGCTGGTTTATGTACCTTAAATTTATTGTCATTTTATAAATTATTTATTGTCTTTTAACAATAAATGATTGAAACATTAATCAAGTCGTGTATTCGAACATAAAATTTATAGTCGCTGAAATGAGTATAATTTACTATTATACACTTGGTTTACGTATAGGCCTAGTTACCTACCGATTGAATTAGAAATAACTAGGACCCTTAAATACAAATCAATCTTACACTTTGGCCCCGCATCACAAACGTTTTTGCAAATTATGTTTCTATCATATCAGTGCTATTATACGACACATAATTATTATGTTCTACTCTTAGCCTGCTCAACCGCTTGTCTTATCTCGCCTGGTCAACTCGGTCTTTGCAATTAACCTCGGATCTAGAAGTCAACAGGCTACTTAATTATCCAAAATTATCCGGCGTGCGTGGGACTTGTATCTACCTTCAACTTACCTCTAAGCAAAAATTTCCCGGTGAGAGATGATGGTCTGGGTGACCGTTGTCTGCGCTGGCACTTCCGCCTCCCTGGCTTCTGCTGCTAGCACAAACGAACTGCAGGCATGTATCTTACCAACAGAGTCGACTAAGATAGGCTACCATAATACGAACTTGAGAATTCAGCACTCAACGCGTCGATGACCCTGATGACACCAACAGGAACACCTGGTCCAACTCTTCGCTAACAAGAGTAGAATCTTCCGATGTACAGACAAAACATGGACAGGCCTCGCAGGTGTCCACTCGATCGTGCTTCCTTGCTAGCTTCACGAGCACCTCATAAAATTGAATGTTTGTTCCTCTCTAACCACTCTGGGCCTGTGCCACTCAGAAAATGAAGTACGGATCGCGGCCATTATTTTGTGCCACCACTGTCGAGGAAAAGTTGACGCAAGTTTGCAGAGGAGGCGGGAAACAACAGCGGCACAACAGGACAGCCCTAAGCAGAGAGAACATCTCTGCACAGGGAGAGCAGACGGAAAGCGGCCAAACGGTGTCACAATCATCCCTTGGTCACGTGGGCGATGCGTGGCATGGGATGTGACAGTGTCCCACACCTACGCCACATCTCATCATGCTCACACATCCATTCGTACAGCTGCTTGTTACAATGTGTTGCATTATAATGCGTGACTTACTCCACTGGCTTCCTTATCTTGTACGGAACTTCCAATGAGCGATTTTTGCCAATTAATCAATCAATCAATCAGTCATTAATTCAGCCAATCAATTAGTCAATCAATCAATCAATCAATCAATCACTCAATCAATCAATCAAACAGAAGCGGAAAAATTAAACCTAAATAAAATTATAATAAATTCATACAAGAGATGATTTATATGGGGCCTATTCGGGTGACAAATACTTTCGACCGATAACCTGTTGTGGGCAAATTGGGTCCACGCCCTCTAAACTCATGCTTCAAATGTATGCTACATTTTCAAAGTCGTTGTATAATGTTTAAATATGACAAATATTGCACGGAACAAACTTTATTTGTTAAAAACATTTCAACCTTAACGGAATCGTTACCATCAGAGCACTGACTATAATGTGAAATTATCGTGCAATTACACTGTGATTGCATTTACGAAATAGTATTAGCTTGAGAGTAGGCCTACGCAGTACAACTATGTAAAACTCCAGTTGAGTGAAAACACGAACAATATAACAGTAGATCATTTGAAGTATACCAGCAGTGCAATAACAAAAACAGTTCTATAGAGTCAAAATGCTTATAACTAGACATAAGAATTATACTAGGACAAGCTAAATGGAACTAAAAGTGCCACAAAAACGCAAAAGAGCAGAATCCTTGATAAGGTTATGTAAAATCCTGTAGGAATACTGCACTACAGCTCTTACTCTGTAGAAAATTGATCTCAATGAATTCGTTCATGCCTATCATCATACATTGCGTAGTTCCACAGATCACAATTCCATTATTATTATTGGTTCACCAACTGTTCTTTGTGAAGTCAACAAAGTCAAATATTTCGGATAACTCTGGTTGAGAACTATTTCTTCGTAGACAATGTCATGAAGATCATTTAAATGTCTTTTTTACCAACCTCATGGTTTCTGTCCCTGTTTGGTTCATTCATGCATTTCATTCGTTCGTTTCTGCAAAAGTGAATAAACATGTTTCGTGCTTCAACTGAAAGTAATCGCGTGAGAATGTACTCTGGCATAACTGGAATTTGTATGGTTTTTCAAAAGTTTGAATTCCAACTTAATTTGCTGATTGTAAACGTTGGAAACTGGTTTACGAACTTGATCCTTGACATGGTGTGGATTTTTCATGACGTCTCAGAGCCGAAGCANTGTTGAACTTTGAACTTGTGAAACGTTTTAACCGATGCTAAAAGATAACAACTGTAGCTTTACAACAAACAGTCATGGTAGAATCCATACTGGAGCGAGATCATACCAATGTCAGATATGTAAGAAGAATTATTCCCAATCTACTCAACTGCGATAGCATGTTCGAATCCATACTGGAGAAAAGCCATACCGATGCCAGATAATTATGTCAAAAATGGTTTATCCAATCTTCTTATCTCAAAAGTCATTCAAGGTTTCATACTGGAGAGAAACCATATCACTGCCAATTATGTGAGTTTAAAACTAAGTATGAAAGTCATCTAAAGAGTCACTCTAGAACACATTCTGGACAGAAACCATACCTTTGCCAGATGTGTCAGAAAACGTTCTCATGGGCTTCAGCTCTGAGACGTCATGAAAAAACCCACCCGGTTTCTGATTCAAGAGTGTAAATTTTACACTGTGAGTTGGGGAGACACTGTAAAATCATTTTCCAAAGTTCACAGTCTTCAAAATTGTGTTGGAAACTATACTGCAGAACAGCCATACAAATTTCAGCTCTACCAGAGATAAACCTTACGCGATTATTTAAAGTACTTAAGGCTTTATATTTATGCATTTCGCCTGAAATACATGTGTCAGGTTTGTGAAACACTTTTTCACGATCTTCGAGTCTACGAACCTTGAAACAAATGTCTCAACTAGAAATTACCTGAAATATTTGAAGTTGTTGACGTTCAGCAACAACAGTTGGTGAACAAAGAATAAAAATGGAACAGTCTGTTGACCACTCAATCTATGATGATAATGCGAAAACGAATTCATGCATATCAGTTTTGTAATCAAAATAAGATCTTTTGTACAGTACAACTGAGTATTCCTGTAGGACTGGACATATTCCGGGGCCCTGCTTTTGTTTTGCGTTTTTGCGACACTTTTAGTTCCATTTAGGTAGTCCTGTAATTCTTATGTCTAGTTACTGTTATAAGCACATTAACTCTGTCAAACCGTTTTTGTTATTGCACTGCTGGTATACGTCACATGATGTAGCTTTGTTCGTGTTTTCACTCAGTTCTAGTTCTACAGAGCTGTACTCTCACGCTGTTACCTTTCGGTGAATTCAATCACAAAGTAATTGCAACGATAATTGCACAAATAGTCAGTGCTGATGGTAACGATACTGTTAATGTTGAAATGTTTTAGCAAATAAAGTTTGTTCTATGTTTATCTGTCATAGTAATGTAGCATCCATGTGCAGCTGAGGGCGGAAGATAAATTAACAATAAATTGCCCTCAAAATAGTGAACGGTCGAAATATTTGTCACCCGAATAGGCTCCATATAAATCAACTCTTGTATGAATATATGATATTTGGGTTTGGGTTTTATTTCGCTTCATTTTGATTTAGCCTATATATACTATTTATTAAAAAAACAAAACAATAAATTCACAAGTCAAATAATGACAATTTCCCCTAACCTATTATATAATAACAAAGGTTCTACATTCGTATGCGCCCGATCGATTAAAACACCGTGAACGATGAACTTACATAAACAGACCTATAATTGTACTTTAATGGAACAACCAGTAGAAACTCAGTACTTTATCTTCACATCTAAACTTAGTATAATGAAAACTGTCATGAAACTGTCAATGCAAGTATTAGGGCCTAGTAGGCTACCGAAAATGAGAACGCTGATATACCGCTGTTTCGTCAGTCTCTCGATGATAATGAAGATTATGACAGTGCAATGTAACAAGTGTAATTCAAGAAACTGAAAGCAAACTGACTGAATGACCACTGCTTCAAAATCCACAGCCTGAGGTAAAGAGCGGAGGGGACGTCGAGGTAGCTGAGATAAACCGTCTGATAAGATCACAGAGGTAGCGTGGAGCTTGACACAATAGCGTTTTTACAGGTAAAAAGATAATTTTAAACTGAATCTCAGCAGTTAATGGAAGCCAAAGAGGGTGTTCAGTCATAAAATATAGAAATGTAGCATCCATGTATAGCTGAGGGCGGAAGATAGATCCGCAGTAAATTGGCGACGACGTAGTGAAATGTCGCAATATTTATCACCCGAATAGTTACTCATCTGCTAGCCTTTAAAACTACACTAGGTTCAGGGGCGGCGCTGGGTTTTTAGTTCTGGGGGGTCCACGAAGATGAAATTAACTTGCAAGCTGCGTGGCAGGCGCCCGAGTGCGAGGCACTGCGAGCGCCGAAGGCGCGAAGCTGCCCACGATTAGGGGGTCTGGGGGAGCGTCGTAAGCTCCCCAGCGCGGGGCGGAGCCCCAGCCGCCAACGCTTTTTGGAGTATAATGTTGCCATATGGTGCTCATTTTAGCCACTCTGAACTAAACATTTATAGCTTAAAAATGAACTTGATTTGTTAGTTGTTACGTTGACTTGGTCAAAAAATTTGCAAACATGTAATTACTATTTTATCTTAATTAATTTGGTTTTGTAAACATCCAGTTAAAACATTGAAACAGAAGAAAACATCAAACATCAATATGTGTCGTGACAAGTGTAAAAGATATTTAACTATTGCTTATAAGTTTTTTGGAGTATAATGTTGCCATATGGTGCTCATTTTAGCCACTCTGAACTAAACATTTATAGCTTAAAAATGAACTTGATTTGTTAGTTGTTACGTTGACTTGGTCAAAAAATTTGCAAACATGTAATTACTATTTTATCTTAATTAATTTGATTTTGTAAACATCCAGTTAAAACATTGAAACAGAAGAAAACATCAAACATCAATATGTGTCGTGACAAGTTTAAAAGATATTTAACTATTGCTTATAAGTTTTTGTCTCTCTTATAGTGGCAAAACCTCTTGGGCTTAAGACAAATTTAGCTACGTTTAGCAACGTTTCATTACTTGTCAGTAAAGTAATTTACAAGTTGCATAAAATACCATTGATTTTTGGTTGAAACAATCGGCAGTAGAAACAGCAAGACTGTACTCCAGCCATGGCCGACCGTCGTACCAAGATTCCTGAAACTTCAAGCTTTTCAGGCGTCCAGCAACAAGAACAGAGTTGCTTTAAATACTAATCCTTTGGGCTGATTTGATCCACAATGAAGTACATAATCAATATCATCAACCAGTTCAGTAAGCGGATTTCTATTTAATGATGCCATAAAATTATTATTGTTATTATTTTCACTAAGAGTCAACACTGTACACACGGACCAATGACGTACCAATCATAAGCACGCAGTGCAGAGAGGTTTAGTAAGTAAGTTAAATATAATTTAAAGAATTTGAGTAGACCTAATAAATAGTGATGATCATAATATTAATTTAATATATTGGAAAGAGTTACAAAGTCATGACATTAGTTGCAAGGCTGTCAGCGAAACCAGACCCCCCCCCCCCCCCAAAAAAATCTCTTCGGATTTACACGAATTGGAGAAATGGTCTGAACGACAGCTGGGGGTCCGGACCCCTGGACCCCCGGCCAGCGCCGCCCCTGACTAGGTTGCCATTGTCTTAAGCCATTAAAAACTACAATAGGTTGCCATTGGCGATTACGACGTCTAATAGGTTGCCATAGGCGATTAGGACGTCTTAGGCCATTGTATGTCGAATACACGACCATATTAAGAAAGACGTTGAGCAAGAAAGAGATTCTTTATCACACAATTAAATCGTGTCCTCAATAAATCGTCTTCAACGTAGGCACGAGTAGTTGATTTACACAAATAAATAATTACATGACTTAACGTTAATAAGTTCGACACTTGGTTCTCGTCCTACTTTCAAGTCTTAATATCCCACATCCTTTTATTTGCAACAAATGTCTGTAAATCTGTCGAAGTCATGCTGTGTTTTAAATAGGCCTACTCGCAAAATTATTTTAATATGAAATCGATGTATACATACAGTAGTTTAGTGCAGTGTAAACCTCTGATTTCCAAATGCAATACTGTATCAAGAGTGAATGTGACACCTCTTATAATATGATATAAACTCCTTGGTCACGTAAAAAGCACAGAGTGATGACGTCACTATTTTCAGCGACTTAGACTAGTCTACTTGGTAAGGTTTCAAATCTACTGTTTATTAATTAATTAATTGTAATCGTCGACGTAGAACGCCCAATTACAAAAATTATCAGTGTAGAGTCTCACAACTAGCGGACCGCAATTAATATTGTGGGTTTTGCATATCTGTCGTTCGTTTACTTTAGTTCGTCAATTTGCTGGCCTAGGCTGCTCAACGTTAAACCAAAATAAATCTCCCTAAATATCTGTTCGATATAATAACTTAACGCATTTTACATACTTGATAAGTTTTTATTGCTATGAAGGGCGTAACTCTGCCGTTCACAGTTGTGTTGACAAATTTTCTCCACTTCCCTCTGCCTTCCCTTCTCTCTCTCCACCCCTTCTCTATAATTATAAGACTTTAGTTACTGTAGGCTTTATTCACCACTTTACAGTCGACAAGATATAAAGTACATGTTTACATTTTCTTTCACAACTGCTAATCTGTATACGACACTGAGACCAGCAAAGTAGAGCTTTTTATACTTTTTACTTTTATTGTTCACCATAACAGTTCAAACATAAAGGTAGACAGTTTTGTGCTAAACAACATTCCCTCGTGAATCATTAGCATGCGTCGATACTTACTTCTAGCCAAAATAGCGATAAGTAAAAGTGTTTTTGAAAGTAATGATGAAGGCACTCTACCGTTCGAACAGAATGTTATGCCTATAATGGCCCTAATGTATTTTGAATATTTCATTTTGGTTTTCACCCTGAAAATGTGACTTCTCCCGTGGTTCTTCGGTTTCATACATTATTGATTTCGTAAGCAACAACAACAACAATAATAATAATAACGACAATTTATATAACGCAGTAACGCGGCCATACCGTTACAAGGGCGCCTCACAAACAATTAACAAGCAGGATAAGCATTGGAATATAAATATGTTTTGAGCTGTGCAATAGTCTAAACGATTTGACTTGCGCTCTATCGCAACAGTAAAGCTTATTCTTCCTGCTTTGACTACAATCTTCAAGACGGTTGGCTGGTTCAGTGCCATATTGGATATGTACACGGTGAACGGAAAAAAACCGAACCTCTCCTATTGCTGCAATAATTTATGTATTAATATTATTTGTACATTTTAGTGAAACATGGAGAAACTTCAGTTTGTAGGACATGAATCAGATAACTATCATTTTTGTTAGTTATAATGTGTGTTCAAAATTCCCTCCTTTGGCTTCCACACACGCACAAAGACGAGATCGCCACTGACTAATTGCTGAATCGATTACAGCTTGATCAAATTCGTCACATGCCTGTATTATGCGCTGACGCAGTTCTCCGACATCGCAAACCTTTGTCTTGTAAACTTTTCTTGCATCACAGACCAGATTTTATAGTCCACCGGATTAAGGTCTGGGCTATTTGGAGGCCAAAGTGCAGGGGTTATGAAATCTGGAGTCTCGTTTGTGAGAAGTTCAACGGTCTCGCCATTTTGTAACGGATTCTTATTACAAATGACGTCACGGTGACGTCAGTTTTTAACTGGTGTAGCGCATAATTATAAAATATAGTTAAGTCTATTGTGGGGAATAAAATAGTTTACATTTTTGGTGTTAATTTCTCTTTTTTTGTAGAGGTTCGGTTTTTTTCCGTTCACCGTGTAGTTTGTGTGCGTGTTTGCACTATTGAAATCGGGATAGGCATTAGGCTAGACAATAACGTGTTTTGAGCTGTGCGATAGTCTATACGAATTGCGCTCTATCGCAACAATAAAGCTTAATATTCTTTTTGCTTTGACTACAAGCTTCAGGACGGTTGAAACAAATGGGCCATTAGTGCCATATTGGATACGTAGCCTAGATCGTGTGCGTGTTTGCGCTATTGAAATCGAGAAAATTTACGTTAGTTTGCTTTGCAACAAGCCCTTAGCATATCAAAATATTCGATACAATTACCAAATAGGCCTAATTCTTGAAACGTAGAATAGAGGTAGGCCTAAAACTGTAGCAAGTGTGAATTTGACACCTCTTATAGTACGATATAGACTCCTTGTTTCTGTATGAGCACAAAGATTGATGACGTCACTTATCAGTGACTTAGTCTACGAGGTAACGTTACAAATCTACTCTTTAAAACTTAATTTAAGCTTGTCGTCGATTATCAAACAGACTTTGCAATTTCCAATTGATTTTCTCTTTTAGTTATTATTATCAGTGTAGGCCTATCTCACAACTAGCGGACGGCAAATAATCAATTATTGAGGCGTTTTGAATACCCGTCAATCGTTTTGTTCGTCGATAATTATGTATGCTACAATAAGGGTAATCTCCCTAAATATCTTCTCCCTAATTATAAACATTTCAGTGCATTTTACAAGCGTAATAAGCCTATATCGCTGTCAAGGGCGTAAGCATCTACATGTAAACCTCGGCGCGTATGTTTCCGTTCTTATTCGGTATCTGGCAATTTGGTTAGACATTTATCAAAGGGTCCTTACTTATTTACTGAAAAGGGACTTATGCTGCCAATTCACACGGAAAGGTCTTCATTCTTTTTTGCCGTTTTATGTCGTGCTACAGGGTGTTATGCCTTCTTTTTATTATTAAATATTATTATTATTATTTTTATCATCATCATCGTCATCATCATTATTATATATTTTTGTTATTATTTATCATCATCATCATCATCATCATTATCATCGTCATCATTATTCTTGTTCATTTCGTAATATCCAGAAACTGAAGCAACTCGTCATTTTATGGCATGCGGAATGTGCTCTGGTTATCAACAGTGCAATCAAGAACTGAATTAGGCCTATTATTTGTTTTCGCATAGTAAATTCGTGTTCTTTCTCATTCAAGTATGCTAAGCCTAAATTTGCACTTTAATGTCTTGTATTAATCGGTTGCTTGACAGCAAAGGGGGCATTCCACATCAAATCAACACAGTCATCGTGCATCACCATCTAAGATTTTGTTGAAATTTGGTATGGTGATAAACCACCATGAAGAACTTTCAAACCCAGAATTTTAGATTTTTGGGTCGACCGATGTCCGAGATATGGGTCAATGAACTTGACCGAAAAGGGCCGATTTCTGCTTACTTAGTTATGTGAGGTCCAGTGTTTAGATGCCGGATTGGTGATCAGGATTAATGGGTTTGATTCCCAGTTGGGTCATCACATGACACACTTGACCTCCTGTAGCATGGAGTTGACTCACTTTCCTCGCATTGTACTTAACGTGTGATACCACATAATAATATCAATAATACTCACTTACTTGCTCACTTTTTTTTACTTATTTCACACATTCACTCACTCACTTAGCATGCTTGATTTTGTTGTTTGTTAATTGCTATGATTATAAACCAACTTATCTAATGTGTATTATTTTATGATAATTATTTTTCAGGTACCACATGAGTCACCAACACCTCGTACATCACCAGGTCTGCCTCTCCTGCGATAGTGGTATTTCTGGAATACCATGCACGATTTTTGTCTGGCGACATGCAGGGACATCCTGTGTCCACAACCAAAACAGCCAATGCCAAAGTCTGGTGTCAGTGTCGATGAAGCCCACCAACAATGGAGCCAGGTATATCTGCATCTACATGTATTTTGTCTGCTCGAGGTCGTGGACTAAGTCATGGACGTAGTCGTGAAGGTAAAGTCAATGTTATCCATGAAGCCACACCCACATTGGAGACAACTGTTTCTACGTTGGCTACTTTTGCTCAAAGTCATGGTTGTGGTCAAAATCGTGGACGTGGTCATGAACGTAACTTCAGTGTTTTGCATGAAACTACACCCACAGTGGAGACAACTGCGGCTGCGTCGGCTACTTCGGTCCCGGACACATGGTCGAGGAACAACGCATATGGTCAACGCATATCTGTTATTTAAAATTCAGTTTTTAGCAATTATAATATGACCTTGGACTGAACAAAGTGTAGCTACATTCATTGTTTAGTTGAATTGAGGTTACTGTTGTTTTACAGTTATTGTTTTGAATTGCTTATTCATATTGGGACTGTGGCGATTATTTAATTATTTTCTTAAAATTGGCTGATATTTGCAGGACTATATCATGAGTAATAATGGATGCAGTGTTGTCGTTTTGATATCTTCTAAAACAGAAAAGTCTGCTGTTTAAAATGATATAAAATGCACACCATTGCAGTGAATGTATCTATACGTTGCTAAGGACAATTCATGTCACATCTTTGAATCGCGTTTCCCGAAAACTACAAAATCGCAGTTTCTGACATTAAAATACTCATAGTTCAGTCAAATATCAAGATATTGGATCAAACAAGGGCTTGTTTTAAAGGGCAAATTCTACTGTTTAATATGGTATCAAAAACTCATATTTCGTTTTTTTATACTTAAGCCTGATTATGTCAGATCGCATCACATATTGTGACTTCTCCCGTGGTTCTTCATTTCAATACATATAGATTTCGTAAGCAATGCTCGTATCGACTTGACTTGCTTGCTACTGCAGCACTAAAGCTTATTCTCCTTGCTTTGACTACAAGCTTCAAGACTGTTGACATCTGTTCTTGAAACAAATGGGCCATCATTGCCATATTTGGACCCTCCATTGTTGTTTATTCACAAAGTTCTAATTATTTTTTGACGGGTTGTGAAACGAAGAAAGTAAAATTAACACAATTCTTTATGGTTCTTTGTAGAATCAGCTAACTGTGATTTTCATATGCTAAGTACATTCGCATTGGTTTGAATACATTGTGCATGGACCATTTTTAGATAGTGTGCAAATTCAAGTACAATGCGCTTGTTTAATTGTCTTTGCATATTGATATTGTGTATTAGGCGATCAGACCATGGCAGAATTCTGAATCTGTCTTCATAATTATATGTCTTTCATATTACGACTATGATGCTTTTATTTGTTTAGATAAATTACATGAATAAATGCAAGACAAATGGCGGGATTTGACAATAATGTCAGTCCACAGAAACTTACAAGAGTTTCAGTGTTTTCAACTCTAGCTTTGTGTAAAAATCATATATGAAACACAAACTCTGTTACTTCATAATCACGATGTCGAAAAGCATTTCTTTCAAACATTAATTAGGATATTAATCGTAAATGCAACAAAAGAAAAGACAGAAAGTTCCCAGCTGCAGAACCATTTTAGAATCCATGCTGGAAAGAAGCTTTATCAATTCCACGTAGGCCTATGTCAAAAGCGTTTTCACCAATCTCCAGAAAACCCCCTCATGCAAGAATTCATGCTAGAGAGAAATCTTACCAGTGCCAAAAATGTCAGAAACGTGTTTGTAAGTCTTCCAATCTAGCATATCATGCACGAATCCATACCGGAGAGATGCCTTACGAATACCAAATATGTCAGAAACGCTTTTTCCAGACTTAAAGTCTAACAAGTCAAGCAAGAATTCATACTTGAGAAAATTCTTATCAAACATGTCAAAGAAAATTTCTAGGTGTTCCAATCTAAGACGTCATGCAAGAATTCTCACTGGGGAGAAATCTAACCAATGCGTAGTATGTGAAAAACGTTTTGCTCAGCCTTCATATTTAATGATTCATGCAAGAATCCACACTGGAGATATACCTTTCCAATGCCAGTTATGTCAAAAACGGTTTTCGCAATCTTCAAATCTAACAGTTCATGCAAGAATCCACACTGGTGAGATGCCTTACCAATGCGAAGAATGTAAAAAACGTTTTAACAAAAGTTCACATCTAACGCGTCATGCAAGAACTCATACCGGAGTGCAGCCGTACAAATGTCAATTATGTGAATTTAAAACTAAGTATGACGTTAAACTAAAGATCCATTTGAGAAAGCATTCCGGAGAAAAGCCATACCTTTGCAGGGTATGTCAGAAAACATTCTCAAGCATTTTAGGTCCTATCAGACACGAAAAACCCATTCTGGAGCGAAACCATTTCTGTGTATTCTTTGTAACAAAACATTTTCCGCAGCATCAGTGCTTCACAGTCATGTTAGAATCCATACTGGAGAGAGACCATACCAATGTCAGATATGTAAGAAGAGTTATTCCAAATCTTCTCATCTACAAGATCATGTTCGAATCCATACGGGCGACAAACCATACCAATGCCCGACATGCCAAAAACGGTTTATCCAATCTTCTTATCTCAAAATTCATGCAAGAATTCATACCGGAGAGAAACCATACCACTGCCAATTATGTGAGTTTAAAACTAATAGTAACAGTCGTCTAAAGAATCACTCGAGAACACACAATGGACATAAACCATACCTTTGCCAGATATGTCAGAAAACGTTCTTATGGGCTTCAGGTCTGAGACGTCATGAAAAAACCCACCAGGTGTCTGGTTGAAGTGTGTAAAATCATTTTTCAAAATTCACAGTCTTGGAAACTATACTTCAGAACAGTCGTACTAATTTCAGCTTTACCAGAGATCAATCTCACGCGACTACTTAAAGTATTTCAGGATAAGCTTACATATTCAATTATTCATGCACTTCGTCATTAGTACATGAATGAACCATAAATGGAGAGAAACCATCCTGCGTCAGGTTTGTAAAAACATTTTGTCGATCTTCGAATCTACACTGAAGCACAAGTCTTAACTAGAAATTACCTGAAGTATTTGACGTTGTTGACATTCACGAACAACAGTTGGTGAGCAAAGAATAAAAATGGATGTGTGGAGCTTCTCAATCTATGCTGATCGTATACGCATGAATTAATTCATGCAAAAAAGTTTTTATATTCAAGGTAAGGGGTTTAGTACAGCGCAACTGAGTATTCCTGTAGGTCTGGACATAGTTTAGGATCCTGCGTTTGTTTAGAGTTTTGTGACACTTTAAGTTCCATTTAGGTAGTCGTGTAATTCTTATGTCTAGTTATAAGCACCTTAACTCCATCGAAATGTTTTAGTTATTGCACTGCTTTTATGATTCACATGATCTACTGTAAGTTTGTTCGTGTTTTCACTCAATTCAAGTTTGACGTAGTCTTACTTTCACGCTTCAATCACAAAGTATTTGCTGTGATAATTTCAAGCTGATAAATAAAGTTAGTTCGATCTTTATTTGTCATAGTTAACCCGTTAGAGATGTAGCATCCATGTACATCTGATGGTGGAGGATAGATCCGTTGTAAATTACGCACCACACACTACAACAACAACAACAACAGCTAGTACTGCTACTACTACTACTGCTGCTACTACTGCTGCTACTTCTATTACTACTACTACACTATTACTATTCAAGACGCTATCACCGTTAGTAGTGTCTGAAGCGCCAACTCTGCAGATTGTGCTGGCATTGTCCCGGAGAGGGAAGTGGTGTTCCCAGTTGAACAGCCACCGAGATCGGCAGGAATAAGTATGAGGTCTCCAGAGGATCAAGGGTTACCTCCTTTATCCTTCCCAACCCCAAGATGAGCGATAGTTCTTCACAGTTCTGTGCTTTGCTGCTCTCCCAGGCGACCACTACAAAGACATGGGTGCCAGTGATGGGGAGCACTTAATCCTATTTGACACAACAGCTGCACTAATGGATGTGTGAGCGTGGTGAGACTTGGCGTAGGTGTGGAACACTGTCACATCCCATGCAAGGCATCGTCCACGTGACCTAGGGATGATTGTGACACCGTTTGGCCACTTTCCGTTTGCTCGTGAACGGTCGCAATTGGCTCTCTTTGTTCAGAGATTTTCTCACTGCTTAGGGCTGTCCTGATGATGACGTTTAGGATACCGTGCCGCTGTTCTTCCAGCCTTCTCGAATCTCGACAGTAGTGACACAATTGGTGCTCACAAAGTGTATGCCAACCCTCAACCCGACCGTGATCTGTAATTCATCGTCAGTGCGGTCTCAGGTTAGCTAACATCCAATTACCAGAATGAAGTGCTCGTTAGGGTCCAAGTTAGTGGTAATTCAATCTGTAGGTAACTATTATACTTGGCCTGTATCATGTATACAATAATAATTATTATACTCATTTCAGCGACTAAAAAGTATAATTATGTTTATAATGTTTCTACCAATGATTGCTGAAAGATAAAAATAATTTCATCATCATCATCATTCATGATGTTTATTTTGGTAACTAACTCAGTACAGCTCGTAATCACATCAGGTTTTAACAAGTTTTGTCGGTTCACACAGGAGACCCAAAAAGGTGCCGAAGGTTCCGCAAGCCAGGGCCACCTGAGACAATTAAGTTGTAAGGATGCATCACGGCCAACTATGTGAAGTAAACAAAAACCAAGCGATAAATTCCTAACTATCATTATAGAGCAAATAGAAATTAAAGAGTGAAGATAAGAAAACAAAGCAATAATAAATTGCCAAGACGTAACGATCAAACCACTGCAAACTCCCAGATTTAAGCGTTTTGGTTGTAATTTTTTGTCTGTTGTATAAGAATGTATTGCACTCCTAGTATATTGGGAAGGGGGGCGATAGCGCATTGGATAAAATCTGACACAGAGAGCGAGAAGTACCAGAGTTCGAGCCCGTAGAAGTGTGACATGCTTTGTAGGCTGCTATTAGCGCCGTGTATTGCAGGCTGTCTGTTCTGTTAGTAGTTAAGATTTATGTCTTCTGTAATTTGTGTTCTTGTGAATTGTTTCAATTGCATAATTGTACACTGTAACCGGTTGCGGTTTGTCAACCGGATTGTTGAATAAACGAAATATTATTATAGTTGTGGTGGGCTGAAAGCTCCCATTTAAATAGCTGTAAAGAAGGCAACGAGCGAATACTAGGAGGGATTCTGTTCCAGAACCTTGTTCCAGCATATTTTATTGATGCAAGTCTAATAATTATTAGCACGGGCAAAAGATGTATAGAATAGATTTAAATTTATAAAATGACGTTAGGCTATATTAAGTTAAGGTAGGGCCTACATAACCCAGACTAGACTCTATGTTAATCTTGCAACTGAACTAAGATTTTCACTAGTATATTATTTTTAAAAATCGAACACTGTCTGAAAATCTGTCAAAGTAGTGATGTGTCACGTCTGTTAAATGTTTTGGAATATAAGCTCGCTAATTTAGTGCAATGTGAACTTCTCATTTCCTAAAGCATTGTTCAGCAGCAGCAAGGGTGAATTGACACCTCTTACTGATCAACAAGCATTTTGCTGCTGGGATTCTAACACCTGTTCCTAACTAAATTTAATATGCTGATTCCAAATCCGGAAACCGTTTTGTCTATCACGTCCAGTTTTTAAGTTATAAAGTTTTTCGGATTCTTTCAGTTTTATACGCCTACAGTAACACTGGGCAACAACAACAAAAATTTTTTGCTACTCAGAACTTTAGAGCTGTTCTTGGCTAAATTTTGGGCGCTGATTTCAAAAATGAAATCGAAATTTGTCTAGCACGTCAGGTTTTTTAGGTACGCATAAGTGAGGTTCTACACAATTGCGGATTCTCAAGTTCTCAACTCATAGGCCTACTATCAGTGAAAACACAGAATAAAAAATGTATGAGGCATTTGCTTTTGTGCTTGCTCTCAACTAAATGTTGGATGCTGATTTCAAATATGAAATTGAAATTTGGCTAGCACGTCAGGTTTTTTAGGTACGCATCGCATAGTTCATACTGCAAATGTACCGCATTAATTTGCGGTTATGTAGAACCTCACTGTTGCGTACCTAAAAAACCTGACATGCTAGCTAAATTTTGATTTCATATTTGAAATCAGCATCCAAACTTTAGCTAGGAACAAGCTCAAAATCCAATTCTTCATACATTTTTAATATACTTTTCATTTGCTGATAGTTGGAGTTGAGAATTCGCAATTCCGTGGAACCTCACCGATGGTTACCTGAAAAACCTGACATGATAGCCAAATTTCAATTTCATATTTGAAATCAGCACCCTAAATTGAGCTAAGAACAAGCGCAAAAGCAATGTCCGATACATTTTTAATACATTACTTTCTCTGATAGTATGAGTTGAGAGTTCGCAATTGTGTAGAACCTCACCTCTGCGTACCTAAAAAACCTGACGTGATAGCCAAATTTCGATTTCATATTTGAAATCAGCGCCCCAAATTTAGCTAAGAACAGTTCTAAAGTTCTGAGCAGCAAACAAAAAATATTATTTTGTTGGTCAGTGATAATTATAGTAGGCCTACGATATAAACTCCTTGCTTAGCCTAATTGGTGAGCACAAAGAATGGTGACGTCACTTATCAGTGACAGACTACGAGGTAACGTTACAAATCTACTGTTTAAAAATTAATTCATGTTAGTCGTCGATCATCAGTCAGTATTTGAAATTTCCATTTGATTTTCTCTTTCGGTAGAATGATCCCTTTTAGTAATTATTATCAATGTAAAGTCTCACAACTAGGAGACCGCAATTATCCAATTATTGAGGCGTTTGCATATCCGTCTATCGTTTAGTTCGTCGATATGTAGGCTGCTTAAGCGTAATCTATCTAGGCTAAATATCTTCTCCATATAAAATTTCACTGCATTTTACAAACGTAATATTTCGCTTTCAAGGGCGAAAGCATCTAAAATTCGGCGCTTCTGTTTCCGTTCTTAGTCGGCATCTGGCAATTTGGTTAGACATTAATTTTATAAAAGGGTCCTTTCTTATTTACTGAAAAGGGACTTTTGCTGCCAATTCATACGGAAGGTATCCATTCTTTTTTCCTTTTCATGTTTTGCTACAGGGATGTGCTATGCCTTATTTTTATAAATAAAATGTTATTAAATATTATTATTATTATTGTTATTATTGTTATTATTATTATTATTATTATTATTATTATTATTATTATTATTATTATTATTATTATAATTATTCAGTTAGTTTTATTCTCTAGCTTAGTGCAAAAATCATATCTGAACTCTGAAGCACAAACTCGGTTACTTTGTAATCATGAATTTATGGACGAATTTCTCCCATTTTTACTGTTAGTATGTAACTCCTCTTTGGCTCAGGGCTCTGTTCCAGTCCCACACAAAAGGGCAGTGGTCTTTCCATCGCTTAAGCGCCAGGGCCTAGACCCAGCCACTCCTTCCAACTATCGCCCTATCTCCAACCTGTCTTTCCTTTCTAAACTCTTAGAAAAATGCATTTCACTTCAGCTCGTTCACTACCTTGACACCAACTCACTAATGCCTCCTCTCCAATCCGGCTTTAGGAAATACCACTCTACTGAATCTCTCATGACTCACCTTCTTGCTGACGTCTTTAGTGCAGTCGACCAAGGTCACGTCACTCTTCTCGCACTGTTCGATGTCAGTGCCGCCTTTGACACTGTGGACCATGCCATCCTCCTTGAGCGCTTATCTAAATCTTTCGGCATTGCTGATTCAGCCCTTCTTTGGTTCCGCTCTTTTCTTTCTGACCGCTCTCTCTCTGTCGTCTTCGGTTCCACCCGCTCTCCCTGGACTTTTATTCCATACGGTTTGCCCCAAGGTTCAGTCCTGGCACCACTCCTCTACATTCTCTACACCGCCGACCTTTCAGACATACTCACTCTCAAAAGGGGTCTCGGCTCATCAGTACGCCGATGACACCCAAGCCTTTGCTCATGGTCCAGCCAGCACAGCTGCTTCACTGGTCGTGAGGGTCCTTGAGGCCACCACAACGCTATTACCTTTGGATGTCTTCTAACCGTCTCCGCCTTAACTCAGACAAAATTCAATTCATCTGGCTTGGCGGTAGAGCCCAACTAGCCAAGATTGACATGGAATTTCTCCGCACTACTTTCCCACACGTCCACTACTCTGTCTCAGTTCGGGATCTGGGCGTTAGCCTAGATCCAGTTCTCTCATTTTCAGATCATGTCAATCGCATCTCTCGAACATGCCTTTATCATCTACGCCAAATTCGCACCATCCGTCACTCACTCTCTCCTCACGCGGTCAACACTCTCGTCCATGCACTGATCTGTACAAGGGTTGACTTCGGCAACTCCATATTTGCCGGTCTCTCTTCATTAAACCTCTCCAAGCTTCAGTCCATTCTTAACGCCTCCGCCCGAGCCATACCTTTGCCGGGTATGTCAGAAAACATTCTCAAGCAGTTCAGGTCTTAAAAGTCATGAAAAAACCCACTCTGAAGAGAAACCATTTCTGTGTATTCTTTGTAAAAAAACATTTTCCACATCTTTCAGTTTACAAAGTCATGTTAGAATCCATACTGGAGAGAGACCATACCAATGTCAGATATGTAAGAAGAGTTATTCCCAATCTTCTCACCTACGAGATCATGTTCGAATCCATACTGGCGAAAAACCATACCAATGCCAGACATGTCAAAAACGGTTTATCCAATCTTCTAATCTTAAAAGTCATGAAAGAATTCATACTGGAGAGAAACCATACCACTGCCAATTATGTGAGTTTGAAACTAATAGTAAAAATCATCTAAAGAGTCACACGAGAACACACACTGGAGAGAAACCATACCTTTGTCAGGTATGTCAGAAAACATTCTCACGGGCTTCAGGTCTGAGAAGTCATGAAAAAACCCACCCCGTGTCTGACTCAAGTTTGTAAAATCATTTTCCAAAGTTTACAGTCTGCAAATTATGTTGAGCAACGCCATGCAAATTCCAGTATATACCAGAGAACACTCTCACGCGATTATTTCAGACTTTGTCAGTTAACATTTATTCACTTCGTCAGAAATACACGAATGAATCCTGTATGGGGAGAAACCATTCTGTGTCAGGTTTGTAAAACACATTTTCGCGATCTTCGAGTCTACAAAGAAACAACAGTCTCAACCTTAAATTACCTGAAATATTTGACGTTTTGATGTTAACCAACAACAGTTGGTGGACAAAGAAGAAAACTGGATGTATGGAGCTACTCAATCTATGACGATGCGCCCTACAGAATTGATGCATTTCAGTTTTCGATTCAGAGTAGGGGCCTAAGAGCTTTAGTTCAGTACAACTGAGTATTCCTGCAGGACTGGACATATTCAAGGTTTCTGCTTTTGTTTTGCGTTTTTTGTGGCACTTTCAGCGCAATTTAGGTAGGCCTATAATTCTTATGTTTAGTTAGAAGCGTTTTAACTCTATCGGACTGTTTTTGTTATTGCACTGCTTGTATACTTCACATGATCTACTGTAACTTTGTTCGTGTTTTCACTCAATTCAAGTTTTACATAGACATACTCTCACGCTGTTACTGTTCCGTAAATGCAATCACAAAGTAATTGCAACGATGCACATAATTGCACATAATCAGTGCTTTTGTTAAGGTTGAAATGTTTTAGCAAATAAAGTTTGTTCAATCTAAATTTTGTCATAGTAGCATCCATGTACAGCCGAGGGCATAAGATAGGACCGCTGTAAATTGCCGACCACATAGTGAAATGTCGAAATATTTGTCACTGGAATAGGCCACTCTGAATCGACTCCTGTTTGAACTTATTCTATTTGGGTTTAAGTTTAATTTTGCTTCATTTTGATTGATGATTGATTGATGCTCTTTATTGAAACATCACACAACTCAAATCAAATAATGAATGAAATTCGTTGAATGGGTAGGTCCTTTGAAGAGGCGCTATGTAAATTCTATGAATGAATGAATGATAATTCCGCCTATAGCAAAGGTTCTACATTCGTATACGCCCGATAATACAGTTAAAACAGTGCGAACAATAAAATGGTCTTAAGGAAGAACGGACTTTAGGATGGACTTAAGGACGGGCAAAAAGACGGACGGACAGTCGTCTTCAGACAGAAGGACGAACGGACATAAGGACGGGAGAAAGAAGGACGGACATAAGGACGGACAGTTTGACGGCGGACAGGCGTCTACGGACGGAAGGACGAAAGGAGAGAAGGACGGAAAGACAAAGGGACAGACGGAAGAACGGACGGGAGGACGAACGGAAAAACGACCCAAAGAGAGGACGGGCAGAAGGATGGAAGGACAGAAGAATGGATGTCTTACAAGGACTTCAAGGCAACAATCAGCAAACATGCTGGCAACTTTTGATCACTATTACAAAACGTTTGCTCAAAAAGAATTTCACTCCACTCTACTGTGTACCCAGCTATCAGTCAGATGGAAAAAGTGTGTGTCTTTAATAAGCTGGTGCTTTGCCCTTAGCTTTAGAATAGCGCTTTTGAAATTCTGAGTTTACGATTGCGATTATGATTAAAACTACGACTACGATTTGCAATTACGATTACGATTACAATTACAACTAGTGCACAGCGCCTCTGAGAGGCACTTACGACGCGCTATACAAATGTTCTGTTAGATTACATTCACCAGCCAATTTTAAAATAAATACCCCATTTTGACGCTCAACGTTATCAGACGATGATAACGGTTTGTAAAAGTGTAATTGTAAGGCAATCAATCAAGCCAATCAATCACTCAATCATTCACTCAATTTGAATTTGACACCTCCTATAATACGATATAAACTCCTTGTAACGTAATGAGCACAAAAAATGATGACGTCACTATTATCAGCGACCTAGTCCAAGAGGTAAGGTTACAAAATCTACTTTTTTCAAATTAATTCATGTTAATAATCGATTATCAATCAATTTTCACAATTTTCAATTGCTTTTCCCTTTCTTTAGAATGTCCCCTTATAAAAATTATCAGTAACCTAAAGTCTCGCAACTAGCGGACCTCATTTAACATTGTGGCATTTGCATATCCGTCGTTCGTTTAGTTCGTCAATATCTATGCTTACTTAAGGGTAATCTTCATAAATATCTTCCCCATATTAAAAATTTCGGTAATCGGTAAAACTGCATTTGGCAAACTTATAGTATCAGGGGATGAAGGATTATACAGTATCTTTGGGTATGCTGCGCGGATTCCGGACGGTACCAGGTTTTCTAATGACGACACTAACCCTAACCCTGACCCTAACAGACACTCACGACGCATAACCTGACCCTAACCGACACTCACGACGCCAGTAAACTTACGCACTATATCCTTCAGCCCCCGATTCTATAACCCCCGATTCTATAAGCTTGCCGTGCACTTTAACGTATTTTATTGATAGTGCTGGTAGAATTGTATTTTAGCGTATTTTATTAAAAATAAAAGAGGTATTGTGTTTAAAATATTCCAATGTTGATGTGTACCTTTTTGGTCAAATATACTTGTATCTGCTCACCTGTCTTTAACTATACCATACTTTGCATTTAATATGTAGCATTACTTTAACAATCTTCTAACTTTTATTAAGTTTATTATTAGTCATTATTGATATTGGCATTATCGTGGTGCTGTAGCCTACTGCTGTTATTGTTATTATTGTTACTACTTTTGCTATTATTTATGTCCTATTTAAGTCCTAATTAAGTATCAAATACATTTACGAATAATAATCAAGAAAGAGGGGTCAAGCTTAGTATGAGCTATTGGCTTTTCTTGGCTCCAGTTGCACTGTACTTGTTGTTTAATGATTGTAACCTAAAACCTGTTCTGGGCAATGAACAAATTCAAAATTCAAATTCAAAATTATTTTAATGATTTTCATGATAACTGTAATGAATCCAGCTTCTATTTAAGCAAGATTCTTTTCATCAATCCCACTTCTGTTTAAGCTAAAATTATTGTCATCAATCCCACTTCTATTTAGCAAAGAATTCTTTTCGTCAATCCAACTTGTACGAGATGGAAGTCTTAGCGTTTTGAGGTTTAAGGATGTGGACTTAATATGTGGGCTTGGGAATTTTTGGATATCGTCAATATCTTTTGGAAACTATAATTTCTCCATCATGCATCCTCTTGTGGTTTAATTTTGCTTCAGCCACTCAGAAAGATGGTAGCCTGCTAAACACAATCGGCAGCATTGAATCAAGCTCCACGATTTTAACGCGTTTTAATTCAAGTAATGACCATAAAGTAGCATACCACGAATTAAACAAGTGTCCATGGACTATTTTAGACAGTGGAATACGGACTGTAAATTCATGTTCAATGTGTTTATTGCAATTGTCTTTCCAAATTGATATTTGTCTTAGGCGATCAAGCTGGCGGAATTCTGATTCTGTCTCCCATGTGTGTCTTTTATATTACGACTACGATGCTGTACTGTTTTAGATTTCTACTGGCTGCTTACTGAGCTAAATACTGAAAAGGCAAACAACTGGCAAGGTTGAACAATAATTTCAGTCCACAGAAACTTACAAAAAGTACATAGTTTTGAACAACTATGGCTTTGTGCAAAAATCATAGGTGAAGGACAAACTCAGACAATTCATAACCGTTAATGATGTCGAAAAGCATTTCTTCCAAGCATTCATCAGCATATTCCATCGGAAATGCAGCACAAGAAAAGATAGAAAGTTCCCAGCTATGTCAGAAATCATTTGTGTTGGATAGTCATACGAAGGAAAACAAGAAAAGCTCATTTAAAAGCAAAGACACGCGAATGCGAGTTTTGCAAAGAAATATTTACGCACACCTGTGACCTACAGAAGCACATGAGAATCCATACTGGAGAAAAAACACATCTTTGCCTTGGTATGTGAGAAAACATTCGCATACTCTTCGAGTCTGAAAACACACACTAGAACCCATACTGGAGAGAAACCGTTTCAGTGCGAAGTATGTAAACAAATATTCGCTCGTTCTGACAGTCTACAGAACCATGTTAGAATTCATACCGGAGAGAAATCTTACCAATGCCAAATATGTCAAAAACGTTTTTCCCAATCTTCAGATCTAACACGTCATGCAAGAATCCATACTGGAGAGATGCCTTACCAATGCCAAATATGTCAAAAGCGTTTTTCCAGATCTTCAAGTCTAACAATTCATGCAAGAATTCATACCGGAGAGAAATCTTACCAATGCCTAGTATGTCAAAAACGTTTTTCTCAGCCTTCATATCTAAGGATTCATGCAAGAATCCACACTGGAGAGATGCCTTACCAATGCCAAGAATCGTTTTTCCAAAATGTTCAAATCTAACACGTCATGCAAGAATTCATACCGGAGAGAAACCGTACAAATGTCAGTTATGTGAGTTTAAATCTAAGTATGAAGGTTGTCTAAAGAGTCATATGAGAACACATACTGGAGAGAAACCATACCTTTGCCGGGTATGTCAGAAAACATTCTCATCATATTCAGGTCTGAAAAATCATGAAAAAACCCACTCTGAAGAGAAACCATTTCTGTGTATTGTTTGTAAAAAAACATTTTCCACATCTTCAACGCTACAAATTCATGTTAGAATCCATACTGGAGAGAGACCATACCAATGTCAGATATGTAAAAAAGAGTTATTCCCAATCTTCTCACCTACGAGATCATGTTCGAACCCATACTGGAGAAAAACCATACCAGTGCCAGACATGTCAAAAACGGTTTATCCAATCTTCTCATCTTAAAAGTCATGCAAGAATTCATACTGGAGAGAAACCATACCACTGCCAATTATGTGAGTTTAAAACTAATGATAAAAGTCATCTAAAGATTCACACGAGAACACATACTGGAGAGAAACCATACCTTTGCCAGATATGTCAGAAAACGTTCTCATGCGCTTCAGGTCTGAGACGTCATGAAAAAATCCACTCCATGTCAGACTCAAGTTTGTAAACCAGTTTCCAACGTTTACAGTCTGCAAAATTATGTTGGAAACCATACTTGAGAAAAGCCATACAAATTCCAGTTATGCCAGAGAACATTCTCACGCGATTATTTCAGTTAAAGTCAGGAAACATGTTTATGCACTTCGTCAGAAATACACGAACGAATGAAATGCATGAATGAACCAAAGGGAGAGAAACCATGAGGTTTGTAAAAAAGACATTTCGCGATCTTCGATGTCTACGAAGAAAAAAGTTCTCAACCAGAAATTACCTGAAATATTTGACGTTGTTGACTTCACAAAGAACAGTTGGTGAACAAAGAATAAAAATGGAATTGTGTCTGTGGAACTACTCAATCTATGATGATATGCATGAACGAATTCATGCAGATCAGTTTTTTATTCAAAGTAAGAGCTTTAGTGCAGTAGTACAACTGAGTATTCCTACAGGACTGGACATATTCAAGGATCCTGCTTTTGTTTTGCGTTTTTGTGACACTTTTAGTTCCATTTAGGTTGTCCTATAATTCTTATGTCTAGTTATAAGCATTTTAACTCTATCGAACTGTTTTTGTTATTGCACTGCTGGTATACTTCACATGATCTACTGTAACTTTGTTCGTGTTTTCACTCAATTCAAGTTTTACATAGTCGTACTCTAGGCCTACTCTCACGCTGTTACTATTCCGTAAATGCAATCACAAAGTAATTGCAACGATAATTTCACACATAGTCAGTGCTGATGGTAACGATGCTGTTAAGGTTGAAATGTTTTAACAAATAAAGTTTGTTCGTGCTTTATTTGTCATATTTAAACATTAACGACTCTGAGAAATGTAGCATCCATATACAGCTGAGGGCGGAAGATAGATCCGCAGTAAATTGCCCACAACATGGTGAACGGTCGAAATATTTGTCACCCGTTGTGCCGCTGTTGTTTCCCGCCTCCTCTGCAAACTTGCGTCAACTTTTCCTCGACAGTGGTGGCACAAAATAATGGCCGCGATCCGTACTTCATTTTCTGAGTGGCACAGGCCCAGAGTGGTTAGAGAGGAACAAACATTCAATTTTATGAGGTGCTCGTGAAGCTAGCAAGGAAGCACGATCGAGTGGACACCTGCGAGGCCTGTCCATGTTTTGTGTGTACATCGGAGATTCTACTCTTGTTAGCGAAGAGTTGGACCAGGTGTTCCTGTTGGTGTCATCAGGGTCATCGACGCGTTGAGTGCTGAATTCTCAAGTTCGTATTATGGTAGCCTATCTTAGTCGACTCTGTTGGTAAGATACATGCCTGCAGTTCGTTTGTGCTAGCAGCAGAAGCCAGGAAGGCGGAAGTGCCAGCGCAGACAACGGTCACCCAGACCATCATCTCTCACCGGGAAATTTTTGCTTAGAGGTAAGTTGAAGGTAGATACAAGTCCCACGCACGCCGGATAATTTTGGATACGTAAGTAGCCTGTTGACTTCTAGATCCGAGGTTAATTGCAAAGACCGAGTTGACCAGGCGAGATAAGACAAGCGGTTGAGCAGGCTAAGAGTAGAACATAATAATTATGTGTCGTATAATAGCACTGATATGATAGAAACATAATTTGCAAAAACGTTTGTGATGCGGGGCCAAAGTGTAAGATTGATTAGTATTTAAGGGTCCAGGTTATTTCTAATTCAATCGGTAGGTACATGTAACTAGGCCAATGCGTAAACCAAGTGTATAATAGTAAATTATACTCATTTCAGCGACTATAAATTTTATGTTCGAATACACGACTTGATTAATGTTTCAATCATTTATTGTTAAAAGACAATAAATAATTTATAAAATGACAATAAATTTAAGGTACATAAACTATTCCATTAACCCTGGGCTCGCAAAGGGGGGTTAATAACCCCACTTTCAACGTTTTTATGCATAGCCTAATTTTTTTTCTTAGGAATATACTTTTTTGCATTTTAGGTAGCTGTATAGATTCATTGGCGCATTATATTTGAGGTAAACATCATGGTGGTAGCCAGCCCACGCCATTCAAAAGTTTTAAATAATATCAATATAGAGGCACCAAGGGGTGGATACCTCATCCCCAAAAGATTTTTCGAGATATAGCTTATTGATTATTCTGATTAGAAGAGTCAATATTTTACCATTCTATTACAGGGAATGCATGGGCTTCATTAGCGAACGCGTAATATGCGTGAAAATGGCTGAATGGAAGCACGAAAGTTTAGTTTTCTGTCTGAAAAGTATTCATTTGCCTTCATGGAAGAGAAACAAAGAAAAGAATTCTTTTCAAAATAATAGAAGTTTCATTTGCATAAATACATCTTGCTCTTTTGAAACTTGAATCGATGAAAATAAATAATCTTACGCGTATATCTGTGTGAAAATGAAAGAATACAGCATTACAAGTGTAAACTGGATATATATGTATTGGATATATATGTATGGATGTACATTTATACTAGATAAACATTTGTAGGGATGATTGTGTGTATTGATTTTTATACTATTTGCATCAAGTTTCATAACACACATAATCTTTTATGTTGTTTATCCGTAAACTAAAAAATGTACGCAATAATATAAGATATGGCTAACCTTGGGTATCGACAGATAAAAGTGATGAAACCAGGAATGTCTAACATAGTGTACAACTAAAGGAAGTAAATCTGAACTAGCCAATTACATTATCTATACTACCTTTTATCTCCAAATTTTATGAAAACGTACTCTACAACCGTCTATTTTCCTACATTAAGCAAAAGAATATCAAGTAATGCTTACCCCTTACAACGTAACGGTTTCCAACCTGGCTCACTCAACATCTATGTCCCTAATATGTACATCCAAGATAAAATTTCTGCTGCTTTTGATAACAACGAATATTAAGAAATCGTAGTATCTTTTTAGACCTAGCAAAGGCCTTTGACACGGTCGATCATAAGATTCTCTTGAATAAACTTGAACACTATGGAATCAGGAGTACTGCCTTAAACTGGTTTGGCTAACTTGACATCTCGATGGTGGTGAACAAGTCTCTTGTTCCTCCATTTCTATCTAACTTTTACCTATTAACTTTGGGGTGCCCCAGGGTTCTATTCTGTTATCCCCTTCTTTGGCATTTTAATATATTATAGTCGTAGTTTACCTACCTAAATCATCCACTAATTCTTCATGCCGTATTTGACGATGGTATTAATGTTTTCTTGTATCATGCATCTTATGACCAGTCAATTCAGCTTGCCATTTCATAAGAATTATTGTCATCAATCCAACTTCCATTTAATTGGAACAAATTATCTTTAATCAATCCAACTTCTACTTGACGAAAGAAATATTTTTTCATCAATGGAACTTTAATTTAATTGGTGCAAAGATATATTCTCATAGATCCAGCTTCTAATTACAAAAACAATTATTTTCATCAATCCAGTTTCTATTGAATCGAAAACTGAATTTCATCCATCCAGCTTCTATTTACGGAAAAAATTATTTCGATCAATCCAACTTCAATTTTGAACACAGGAATGTTTTCATCAATCCCACTTCCATTTAGGGAAACAAATTTTGTCATCAATCCAGCTTCCATGTTAAAGTGACAATATCAAATAATTTAGCAACGTAAACTACGACTTCACCGGACTTTAGTATAATTTATCCGTCGCTTTAAAGTCACTCGCAGATCGCAAAGTACATTTTTACATTCTGTTTCATAACTGTTGAATTCTGTTCTTGAATAATATTTTGTTCTTGAATTCTGATTCTCAATCTCATGTATATTTTGACTATGGTATTTTTAGGTTTATAACATAAATAAATAAGTGCAATACACAAGTAAAGGTACAGTTTAATTTCTAATGAATGCTTAGTGAAATTCATTCTGAAAGACGAAAGCAACTGGCGAGGTTTGACAATAATATCAGTCCACAGAAACTTACAAGAGGTTCAGTGTTTTCAGCGCTGGCTGTTTTCAGAGCTGGCTTTTGGAAAAATTATATCTGAAACAAAGTATGTCAGAAGCGTTTTTCCCAATCACCAAATATTATGGTACTTCGTGCCAGAACTCATACCGTGGTGGAACCTTACAAGTGCCAGTAATGTGACCTTAAAACTAAGTATAACGATCACTTAAAGCGTCTTATGAGAACAATACTGGAGAGCAAACATACCTTTGCCGGGTATGTCAGAGAACATTCTCGAACATTTCAGGTCTGAAAAGTCATGAAATGACCCACTCTGAAGAGAAACCATTTCTGTGTATTGTTTGTAAAGAAATATTTTCTACATCTTCAAATTTACAACGACATATTAGAATCCATACTGGAGAGAGACCATACCAATGTCAGATATGTAAGAAGAGTTATTCCCAATCTTCTCACCTGCCAGACCATGTACGAACCCATACTGGAGAAAAACCATACCAATGCCAGACATGTCAAAAACGGTTTATGCAATCTTCTAAGTCTCAAAAAGTCATGCAAGAATCCACACTGGGGAGATGCCTTACCAATGCCAAGTATGTCAAAATCCACACTGGAGAGATTTTTTCAATTCAGCAAATCTAACACGTCATGCAAGAATTCATACCAGAGTGAAACCGTTCAAATGCCAGTTATGTGAGTTTAAAACTAAGAATCAATTTGATCTAAAGATGCATGTGAGAAGGCATTCAGGAGATAAGCCATACCTTTGCCGGATATGTCAGAAAACATTCTCAAGCAATTCAGGTCTTAAAAGTCATGAAAAAACCCACTCTGAAGGAAAACCATTTCTGTGTATTCATTGTAAAAAACATTTTCCACGTCTTCAATTCTAACAGATCACGTTAGGATCCATACTGGAGAGAGACCATACCAATGTCAGATATGTATGAAGAGTTTTTCCCAATCTTTTGTCCTTCCAAATCACTTTCGAACCCATACTGGAGAGAAACCATACCTTTGCCAGTTATGCCAGAAAACGTTCTCATGTGCTTCAAAGTCATGAAAAAACCCACCCCGTGTCTGGCTCATGTTTGTAAAATCATTTTCCAAAGTTTACAGTCTGCAAAATTATGTTGAAAATCATACTTGAGAAAAGCCAAACAGTTTCCAGTTTTATCAGAAAACATCCTAACGCTGTTATTTCAGACTTTGTCAGTTAACATTTATTCACTTCGTCAGAAATACACGAATGAATCCTATAACTGTTTATGGGGAGAAACCATTCTGTGTCAGGTTTGTAAAACACATTTTCGCGATCTTCGAGTCTACAAAGAAACAAAAGTCTCAACCAGAAAATTACCTGAAATATTTGACGTTTTGACGCTAACCAACAACAGTTGGTGGACAAAGAAGAAAACTGGAGTATGGAGCTACTCAATCTATGACGATGCTCCCTACAGAATTGATGCATTTCAGTTTTCGATTCAGAGTAGGGGCCTAAGAGCTTTAGTGCAGTAGTACAACTGAGTATTCCTGCAGGACTGGACATATTCAAGGATTCTGCTTTTGTTTTGCGTTTTTTGTGGCACTTTCAGCGCAATTTAGGTAGGCCTATAATTCTTATGTTTAGTTAGAAGCGTTTTAACTCTATCGGACTGTTTTTGTTATTGCACTGCTTGTTTACTTCACATGATCTACGGTAACTTTGTTCGTGTTTTCACTCAATTCAAGTTTTACATAGACATACTCTCACGCTGTTACTGTTCCGTAAATGCAATCACAAAGTAATTGCAACGATGCACATAATTGCATATAATCAGTGCTTTTGTTAAGGTTGAAATGTTTTAGCAAATAAAGTTTGTTCAATCTAAATTTTGTCATAGTAGCATCCATGTACAGCCGAGGGCATAAGATAGGACCGCTGTAAATTGCCGACAACATAGTGAAATGTCGAAATATTTGTCACTGGAATAGGGAATCTGAATCGACTCCTGTTTGAACTTATTCTATTTGGGTTTAAGTTTAATGTTGCTTCATTTTGATTGATTGATTGATGCTCTTTATTGAAACATCACACAACTCAAATCAAATAATGAATGGGGTAGGTCCTTTGAAGAGGCGCTATGTAAATTCTATGAATGAATGAATCAAAATATAATTCCGCCTATAGCAAAGGTTCTACATTCGTATGCGCCCGATAATACAGTTAAAACAGTGCGAACAATGAAATGGTCTTAAGGAAGAACGGACTTTAGGATGGACTTAAGGACGGGCAAAAAGACGGACAGTCGTCTTCAGACAGAAGGACGAACGGACATAAGGACGGGAGAAAGAAGGACGGACATAAGGACGGACAGTTTGACGGCGGACAGGCGTCTACGGACGGAAGGACGAAAGGAGAGAAGGACGGAAAGACAAAGGGACAGACGGAAGAACGGGACGGGAGGACGAACGGGAAAAACGGAAAACCCAAAGAGAGGACGGGCAGAAGGATGGAAGGACAGAAGAATGGATGTCTTACAAGGACTTCAAGGCAACAATCAGCAAACATGCTGGCAACTTTTGATCACTATTACAAAACGTTTGCTCAAAAAGAATTTCACTCCACTCTACTGTGAACCCAGCTATCAGTCAGATGGAAAAAGTGTGTGTCTTTAATAAGCTGGTGCTTTGCCCTTAGCTTTAGAATAGCGCTTTTGAAATTCTGAGTTTACGATTGCGATTATGATAAAACAACTACGATTGCAATTACGATTACGATTACAACTAGTGCACAGCGCCTCTGAGAGGCACTTGATGACGCGCTATACAAATGTTCTGTTAGATTACATTCACCAGCCAATTTTAAAATAAATACCCCATTTTGACGCTCAACGTTATCAGACGATGATAAAGGTTTGTAAAAAGTGTAATTGTAAGGCAATCAAATCAATCACTCAATCACTCAATCATTCACTCAATTTTAATTTGACACCTCCTATAATACGATATAAACTCCTTGTAACGTAATGAGCACAAAAAATGATGACGTCACTATAATCAGCGACCTAGTCCAAGAGGTAAGGTTACAAAATCTACTTTTTAAAATTAATTCATGTTAATAATCGATTATCAATCAGTTTTCACCATTTTCAATTGCTTTTCCCTTTCTGTAGAATGTCCCGTTATAATAATTATCAGTGTAGCCTAAAGTCTCGCAACTTACGGACCGCATTTAATATTGTGGCGTTTGCATATCCGTCGATCGTTTAGTTCGTCAATATCTAGGCTACTTAAGGGTAATCTATAAATATCTTCCCCATACTAAAAAGGGTAATCTCCATAAATGTCTTCCCCACATTAAAATCTTCGGTAATCGGTGAAAGTGCAGGTTTTTAACGTATTTTATTGATTGTGCTGGTAGAATTGTATTTTAGAGTATTAATTATTAAAAATAAAAGAGGTATTGTGTTTCAAATTGTTCCAATGTTGATGTGTAACTTTTTGGTCAATATGTTTGTATCTGCTCACCTGTCTTTAACTATACCATACTTTGCATTTAATATGTTAGCATTACTTTAACAATCTTCTAATTTTTATTAAGTTTATTATTAGTCATTATTGATATTTTTATTATCGTGGTGCAGTACTGCTGTTATTTTATTATTGTTACTACTTTTGCTATTATTTATGTCCTATTTAAGTTATAATTAAGTATCAAATACATTTACGAATAATAATCAAGAAAGAGGGGTCAAGCTTAGTATAAGCTATTGGCTTTTCTTGGCTCCAGTTGCACTGTACTTATGTGTTTAAATATTGTAACCTAACACTGTTCTGGGCAATGAACACATTCAAAATTCAAATTCAAAATTATTTTAATACTTTGCATTTTATGATAGCCGTACTTTAATCAAGCTTCTGGGGGCTTTAATAAGTTTGGATTACTAGTCATTATTGAGCTGAGGTACAAAGAGTTCAGTCCAGTAACGGAATGCAATAGTCTTTATTGTCGACTACTTTTGCTATCAGCTAAGTCCTATTTAAGTACTTAGCTTGATTATCAAATACATTTACGAATAATAAGCGCAAGAAAGAGGCTTCCAGATATGAGCTATTGGCTTTTCTTGGCTAGTTGCACTGTACTTACTTTGTTGTTTAATGATTGTAACCTAAAACCTGTTCTGGGCAATGAACAAATTCAAAATTCAAATTCAAAATTATTTTAATGATTTTCATGATAACTGTAATGAATCCAGCTTCTATTTAAGCAAGAGAATTTTCATCAATCCCACTTCTGTTTAAGCTAAAATTATTGTCATCAATCCCACTTCTATTGAGCAAAGAATTCTTTTCGTCAATCCAACTTGTACGAGATGGAAGTCTTAGCGTTTTGAGGTTTAAGGATGTGGACTTAATATGTGGGCTTGGGAATTTTTGGATATCGTCAATATCTTTTGGAAACTATAATTTCTCCATCATGCATCCTCTTGTGGTTTAATTTTGCTTCAGCCACTCAGAAAGATGGTAGCCTGCTAAACACAATCGGCAGCATTGAATCAAGCTGCACGATTTTAACGCGTTTTAATTCAAGTAATGAACATAAAGTAGCATACCACGAATTAAACATAGTGTCCATGGACTATTTTAGACAGTGGAATACGGACTGTATATTCATATTCAATGTGTTTATTGCAATTGTCTTTCCAAATTGATATTTGTCTTAGGCGATCGAGCTGGCGGAATTATGATTCTGTCTCCCATATGTGTCTTTTATATTACGACTACGATGCTGTACTGTTTTAGATTTCTACTGGCTGCTAACTAAGCTAAATACTGAAAATGCAAACAAATGGCAAGTTTGAACAATAATTTAGGTCCACAGAAACTTACAAGAAGTATATAGTTTTGAACTATGGCTTTGGGCAAAAATCATAGGTGAAGGACAAACTCAGACAGTTCATAACCGTTAATGATGTCGAAAAGCAATTCTTCCAAGCATTCATTTGGATGTTCCATCGGAAATGCCAAACAGGAAAAGATAGAAAGTTCCCAACTATGTCAGAAATCATTTGTGTTGGATAGTCATACGAAGGAAAACAAGAAAAGTCATTTTAAAGCAAAGACACACAAATGCGAGTTTTGCAAAAAAATATTTACGCACATCTGTGACCTACAGAAGCACATGAGAATCCATACTGGAGAAAAAGCATATCTTTGCTTAGTATGTAAGAAAACATTCGCATACTCTTCGAGTCTGCAAACACACACTAGAACCCATACTGGAGAGAAACCGTTTCAGTGCGAAGTATGTAAACAAACATTCAGTCTCGTTCTACCGGACAGTCTAAAGAACAATCTTCATGTTAGAATCCATACTGGAGAGAAACCTTACCAATGCCAAATATGTCAAAAGCGTTTTTCCCAATCTTCAGATCTAACACTTCATGCAAGAATCCATACTGGAGAGATGCCTTACCAATGCCAAATATGTCAAAAACGTTTTTCCAGATCTTCAAATCTAACACTTCATGCAAGAATTCATACCGGAGAGAAATCTTACCAATGCCTAGTATGTCAAAAACGTTTTTCTCAGCCTTCATATCTAAGGATTCATGCAAGAATCCACACTGGAGAGATGCCTTACCAATGCCAAGAATGTAAAAAACGTTTTTCCAAATGTTCAAATCTAACACGTCATGCAAGAATTCATACCGGAGTGAAACCGTACAAATGTCAGTTATGTGAGTTTAAATCTAAGTATGAAAGTTGTCTAAAGATTCATATGAGAAAGCATACTGGAGAGAAACCATACCTTTGCCGGATATGTCAGAAAACATTCTCATCATATTCAGGTCTGAAAAATCATGAAAAAACCCACCCTGAAGAGAAACGATTTCTGTGTATTCTTTGTAAAAAAACATTTTCCACATCTTCAACGCTACAAAGTCATGTTAGAATCCATACTGGAGAGAGACCATACCAATGTCAGATATGTAAAAAGAGTTATTACCAATCTTCTCACCTACGAGATCATGTTCGAACCCATACTGGAGAAAAACCATACCAATGCCAGACATGTCAAAAACGGTTTATCCAATCTTCTAGTCTTAAACGTCATGCAAGAATTCATACTGGAGAGAAACCATACCACTGCCAATCAATTATGTGATTTTAAAACAAATTATAAAAGTAATCTAAAGAGGCACACGAAAACACATACTGGAGAGAAACCATACCTTTGCACGATATGTGAGAAAACCTTCTCAAGGGCATCAGGTCTGAGACGTCATGAAAAAACCCACTCCGTGTCTGGCTCAAGTTTGTAAAATATTTTCGAAAGTTTACAGTCGGCAAAATTTATTATGTTGAAAACCTTACTTGAGAACAGCCATACAAATTTCCAGTTATACCAGAGAACATTCTCACGCGATTATTTCAGTATGTCAGAAAACATTTTATGCACTTCGTCAGAAATACATAGAAATGAAGCCTAAATGGAGAGAAAACAAAAGGGTTTAAAAAAACATTTTCGCGATCTTCGAGTCTACGGAGAAACAAAAGTCTCAACCAGAAATTACCTGAAATATTTGACGTTATTGAGTTCACCAACAACAGTTGGTAAACAAATAAGAAAAATGGATGTGTGGAGCTACTCAATCTATGATGATAGTATACACACGAACGAATTCATGCATATCAGTTTTGTATTCAAAGTAAGAGCTTTAGTGCAGTGCAACTGAGTATTTCTGTAGGACAGGACATATTCAAGGATCCTGATTTTGTTTTGCGTTTTTTTAAACATTTTTAGTTCAATTTAGTTAAGCCTATTGTTCTTATGTCTAATTAAGCATTTTAACTCTATTGTTTTTATTGTTGCACTGATGGTTTACTTCACATGATCTACTGTAGCTTTTTCGTGTTTTCACTCAATCGAAAGTTTTCATGGTCGTACTCTCAGGCTGTTTTAGTGTCCCGTAACTGCAATCACAAAGTTATTGCAACGATAATTTCATACATGTATGATCAGTATGGTTAAGGTTGAAATGTCTTAGCAAATAAAGTTTGTTCGATCTTTATTTGTCATAGTTAACCAGTATCGACTCTTAGAAATGTAGCATCCATGAACAACTGAGTGCGATCCAATTCCAGTTTTATGTTCTTCCGTTTCTTCTAAACGCCGTCTTCCCATTATGAACTATATTGTGCCATAAGAACGGTGAGAACTATTCAAATAATTTCTGTCGGAGTCAACGGCCTTTGCTGCCATAAGATGTTTAACGCTGCCATGGATCGATCCATGCATATCGCTATGCAGAGTCACTAGCTAAAGGAACACGCAGCTCGGAAGGAAGATTATTCCACGTGGTCGGCCCAACCACTGAGAAGGCACGACGCTGCATCTTTGAAGTGCGCGCAAAGGGAACAGCAAGTTCGCCTCGAGACGCAGAACGAAGATATCTGCGTGCAGCCAAACCTGAGGTGGGGCAACAGAATTCGCGCAAGTAGGCTGGGGCGCTCCCTAAGTGGCACCGCCAGACCCAGACCGAAATCCTAAATGGAATGCGCTGGGAAACAGGAAGCCAGTGGAGTACGTCACGCATATAATGCGAGACATGGTAAAGTTTACAGAAACCACCAACAATCCTGTAGCAGCTGCACGAATGGATGTGTGAGCATGATGAGACGTGGCGTAGGTGTGGGACACTGTCACATCCCATGCCAGGCATCGTCCACGTGACCAAGGGATGATTGTGACACCGTTTGGCCTCTTTCCGTCTGCTCTTGAACGGCCGTGAGGCTCTCTCTGTGCAGAGATTTTCTCTCTGCTTAGCGCTGTCCAGATGATGTCGCTCAGTCTACCGTGCCTCTATTGTTCCTTTCCGCTGCCTCCTCCTCCTCCTCCTCCTCCTTCTCCTCCTTCTCCTCCTCCTCTCCTTCTCCTTCTCCTCCTCTTCTCCTTCTCCTCTCTCCTTCTCCTCCTCCTCCTCCTCCTCCTCCTCCTCTGCAAACCAATCGGTGGAGCCCACTTGCGTCAACTTTTTCTCGACAGTAGTGGCACAAATGGGGTTCACAAAGTGTCGTGCCTACCCTCAACCCGACCGCGATCTGTACTTCCTCGTCTGAGAGGCACAGGCACAGTGCGGTCGCAGGGGAACTAACATCCAATCATCAGAATGAGGTGCTCGTGAGGTTAGCAAGGAAACACGATCGTGTGGGCACCTATCAGGCCTGTCCATGTCTTGTCTGTACATCATAGATCCTACTCTTGTTGGCGAAGAGTTGGTGTTCCTGTTGGTATAACCGCACTTGTCAGGGTCATCAACGCGCTGAGTCATGCATTCGCAAGTTCGTATTATGGTATCTCAGTCGACTCTGCAGTTCGTTTGCGCTTGCAGCAGAAGCTAGGAAGTGCCAGCGTAAATGCACAACTGACTCATAACATAACCATAACATAGTCAGCCTTACAAGCATAGTGTGTAAAGTGATGGAGAGAATCATCAAAGATGGAATGATTGAACACTATGAGAAATATAGTGCGATCCTCAATAGCCAACATGGATTCACGAAAGGACGCTCGTGCCTAACAAACCTGCTAGATTTTTTCGAAGAGATGTATAAGAAAATGGATGAAGGAAAAGCGGTCGACATAGTATACCTGGACTTCGCGAAGGCATTCGACAAGGTCCCACAAAAAAGGCTTGGAAAGAAATTGGAAGCGAGTGGAATCGGAGGAAATTTGTTGAACTGGTTAAAACAATGGTTGAGCGATAGAAGGCAGAAAGTTGGAATAAGAGGGAAGTATTCAAAATGGTCGAGGGTATGGAGTGGGGTGCCGCAAGGATCTGTTTTGGGGCCGTTGCTTTTTGTTGTTTTTATAAACGACATTGACAGTGGAATAGTGTCGAAGATATCAAAGTTCGCTGATGATACGAAAATGGGCAGAGGGGTGGACACGAAAGAAGAAGCCGACGTACTGAGGAAAGACATCGAAGGACTGCACAGATGGGCCGAGGAATGGCAGATGATGTTCAACACAGAAAAATGCTCAGTTATGCACATGGGAAAAACAAATAAAAAATTCCAATACGAAATGGGAGGAACAATACTGAGAGAAACAGAAGAGGAGAGGGACCTAGGAGTCATCATAAACAACAGCACCAAACCATCAAGGCAATGTGCAGAGGCTGCAAAGAAAGCGAACAAAGTATTGGGAATGATTAAGAGGACAATAGTCAGCAGGGAAAAGGAAATAATGCTCGATTTGTACAAATCACTGGTTAGGCCTAATTTGGAGTACTGTGTGCAAGTGTGGTGTCCTTACCTGAGACAGGATGTAGAAAAACTAGAGAAAATACAAAGGAGAGCAACAAAGATGATAAAGGGATTCGGCAACCTGGCATATGAAGAAAGACTGAGGAGATGCAAGCTGACAACATTAGAGAAAAGGAGAGATAGAGGAGACTTAATAGATACATTCAAGATAATAACAGGACGAGACAAGATACCATCACAGAGGCTATTTAAATTCTCAGTTGATAAGAGAACTCGAGGACACAGATACAAGATTAAAAAAGAAACAGCTGGGACAATCATGCAAAGATTCTTCAGTGCAAGAGTGGTTAACAGTTGGAACAAGTTGGACGAGGAAATTGTTGCTGCGGACTCGGTGATGGAATTCAAGAAGAGGCTCGCTAAGATTGGATATTAGGTCAAGATGCATTGGATAATACTTGAGAGAGTGGCTCTGACACAGATGCAAGTCTTCTGAGCCACTATAAATCTGGTTATGTTATGTTATCATATCAGTGCTACACGTCACAAAAGCTCTATTGTAGTCCTTGCCTGCTCCACCTCTTGTCTACTCGCCTGGAGTACGCCAACTCGGTCTCGTCAATAATTAATATCGGATTTAAGTCAACAGACTTTTTACGTATCCAAAATTCTCTGGTTCGCATGGCACTTCTAACTACCTTCAACTTACATCTCAGCCAAAATTCTCTACGCGTGAGAGATGGTAAGTAAGTAAAGTAAGTATATTCTTTAATAAAACCAATTGCATATCCGCACTCTGGTGTACAAACATCGTAACAACAATCAACAGTTAATGTCAATAGGAGTACAACATTCTAACAATAAAAGTCTTTCGCTGTAAATTATCTGCAAGAGGTACACAAGAGGTGGCCTGAGAGTCAGTTGTGCATTTACGCTGGCACTTCCTAGCTTCTGCTGCAAGCGCAAACGAACTGCAGAGTCGACTGAGGTACCATAGAAACATGATTTACAAAACTTTGTGATGTGGGATCAGAGTGGAAGATTATTTCATTATAATTTAAGGGACCATGTTATTAAGTTGGTAACTATACGTATATCATGTATGTATATTTACATGTATATAATCTATATATATATATATATATGTTACAGTGAATGTGTATTATCAGGGAATGTGTATATACCTTGAAATTTTCAGGGTAGATGCATATTCCCTGATTCACTCGGGGAATGTATACATTCCCTGAAAAAACCAGGGTATATACATATACCCTGAAATTATCGAGTGATTTCTATACACTTACCCTGAAAAGCTTTACAAGAACACGTTAAGCCAGATTTCTATACAGGGTATGTGTAACATCTACTGTTACTTTTTACAAGAACTTTGAAGCATGTACATCTGTTTGTTTTATGTATTGGCTGTCAAGTACGCCAACATAACGAGTGGTGACAGACTATGGCTCACGTGGACAAGTGGACCTGATTGATACGCAGTCCATGCCTAGTAGACATCACAAATGGATCATGGTATACCAAAATCATCAGACCAAATACTGTGCTCTTCGTCCGTTGTCTACAAAGCTCGCGGCTGAGGTTGCCTATCAACTCAGTAGTTGACATCATGCAGATTATACTACGACCGTATAGACAACAACTCTCCATCGTCAGGTGAAGTGGCAACAGAACCAAATCAGAAACAAATGCCAAATATGTCAGAAAAGCTTTTTCCAGTCATCAAATCTAACAATTCATGCCAGAATTCATACTGGAGAAAAAGGTTACCAATGCCAAATATGTGAAAAACGTTTTTCTCATTGTTCCAATCTAAAACGTCATTCAAGAATCCATACTGGAGAGTGCCCTACCAATGCCAAATATGTCAGAACCGTTTTTCCTATTCTTCAACTTTTAAACTTCATGCAAGAATTCATACTGGAGAGAAATCTTACCAATGCCAAATGTGTCAAAAACGTTTTTCTCGGCGTTCCGGTCTAACATATCACGCAAGAGTCCATACTGGAGAGATGCCTTACCAATGCCAAAATTGTCAAAAATGTTTTTCCAATTCCTCAAATCTAACACGTCATGCAAGAATTCATACTGGAGTAAAACCGTTCAAATGCCAGTTATGTGAGTTTAAAACTAAATATGAATGTGATCTAAAGTGTCATATGAGAACACATACCGGAGAGAAGCCATACCTTTGCCGGGTATGTCAGAAAACATTCTCAAACAGTTCAGGTCTTCGCAGTCACGAAAAACCCCACTCTGAAATAAAACAATTTCTGTGTATCCATTGTAAAAAAACATTTTCAACATCTTCAATTCTAAAAGTTCACGTTAGAATCCATACTGGAGAGAGACCATACCAATGTCAAATATGTAAACAAAGTTATTCCCGATCTTCTTACCTGCGGAGCCATGTTCAAATTCATACTGGAGAAAAACCATACCAGTGCCAAACATGCCAAAAACGGTTTATCCGAAATTCGAATTTAAAACGGCATTCAAGTATTCATACCGGAGAGAAACCACACCACTGCCAATTATGCGAGTTTAAAGCTAATACCAAAAGTGATCTAAAGATTCACTTGAGAAAACATACTGGAGAGAAACCATACCTTTGCCAGATAGGCCTATGTCAGAAAACATTCGCGTGCGCTTCACGTCTGAGACATCATGAAAAAATCCACTCCGTGTCTAGTTCTAGTTTGTGAAAAACATGTTCCAAAGTGTACAGTCTACAAAATTATGTTCGAATCCATACTTGAGAAAAGCCATACAAATTATACCAGAGAACATTCTCACGCGATTATTTCAGATATGTCAGCAAACATGTTTATGCTTTGAAACACAACTGAACACTTAATTGAGAGAAACCATCAGGTTTGTAAAAAGAAATTTTTCGCAATCTTCGAGCCTTAGAAGAAACAAAAGTCTGAACCAGAAATTACCTGAAATATTTGACGTTACTGACGTTCGCCAGCAACAGTTTGTAAAGAAAGAAGAAAACTGGAAGTATGGAGCTACTCAATCTATGAAGATGCTCACTACAGATGCGATGTTTTTCAGTTTTCGATGCAAAGTAGGGGTCTAAGAGCTACACTACAACTGAGTATTCTTGTAGGTTCTGGACATTTTCAAGGATCCTGCTTTGGTTTTTGCGTTTTTATAAACATTTTTAGCTCAATGTAGGTAGGCCTATTTATTAGGGCCTATGTTTGTTTCTAGTTAATCACTTCAATTCAATCGACCTGATTTTATTGTTGCAATGAGGGCATACTTAACGTGATCTTTTTTCCATAGTCGTACTCTCACACTGTTACTATTTCGTAACAGCGATCACAAGGTAATTGCAACGATAATTTCAATCACGACCAATGCTGATGGTGACAATGCTGTTGAGGTTCTGATGTATTGGCTAGTAAAGTTATTGATCTTTGTCACAGTAAACCAGTGACGACTCTTGAAAATATATAATTGCATAAATAGCTGAGGGCGGAAGATAGATCCCCAGTAAATTGCGTTTCGAAGTTTCTACATTTGTATGCAATTAAGACACTGACGAATAAACTAAAGACCTATTCTATATTGTTGGAACAACCGTAAAAACTCCAGTTCATCATAGTCATTATTATCACCGTGATTAACTTTATTATTATTATTATTATTATTATTATTATTATTATTATTATTATTCAAAAGGCTGTCATTGTTATTATTGTCTGAAGCGCCATCTCAGCTGCGATTTTAATGTGGTGGCAATGTCCCGGAGAGATAGATCTCTTTCCCCGTTGAACAGCAGGAATAAGTATGAGGTATCCAGTGGATCAAGGGTTACGTCCCTTATCTTTCTTCCTAACCCTGATTATGATCTATAGACATACGCAGCTCTACCCTCCGCTGCTCTCCCAGGCGACCATTACAAGAACATGGGTGCCAGTGATGGGGAGCACTTCACCCTATTGGACACAACAGGTTGTTCGGCGGTTTCGACGGTTCTAATGGATGTGTGACCACGAGGAGACGTGGCGTATGTGAGAAACCAGTGTTTTAGTTGTCAGAGAGTTGGGGGGTTCAACCCCCTAGTTCTTTTTCTAACCCCCTCAGCTAAGTAACTGAAAAGATGCTGGTGGGGTTGGGTCTTGACCCCCCGCGGCTGTTGCTCTGTCATCAAGTACAAAAGAATATATAGCCCAATTCCTTTTCTTTTAAGTAAATTAGTTACTTACTTACTGTTATGGTTTGTGACTGCGAGCGGAGAACCAGTCTACAGAATTGAGGTGAAAGCCAATTTCTGTAACACGTTTATTTCCTTTTTTCCTCTTTTGCGATAGTTCGAGCACAGGGTTGAGGCTATTTAGCGTGTGGAGAATGACATATTGCATTGAGTAGAGTTTGGAATGAGTAATTCTGACGCAGCTGATGTTTTGCTTGAATATTCTATGCTTAAAAAGAGCGTGGTTTAATGCTTGGGCAGAAATTACAGCCACTTATTACTTTGTTGGAAGTGTAAACCTGTTTCATCTGCTGAGTGTGAAAGAGGATTCAGTAAGATGAATTTATGTCACACTAGTGGAAGAAACAGGTTTCTGGTGAGTTCAGTGAATGATCTGTTGATGATTGGCATCAATGGTCCACCTCTTACTACATGGAATGTAGAAAAATATGTTATGTCCAGGTTATTTCTTGTTTGAAAGCTGGCAGAGATGGTGCTTTGGACAAAGCCACTGGGTTGCAGAAAAAGAAATTACAAAACATAGTCCAAAATTATTTTTGTAAACTACCGGGTATAGTGTAAGAATCTATGCATTATGGTTTGTGTTATTGAATTACTTTCCAAAGACAAGGTGTTTTGTCTATGTGGTCATGCATGGGCGTTTTTAGGGGGTGGTTTTACAGGTTCAACCCCCACCACCAAATAAATGGATTATGTTATTAAAAACTAAATATGTAGAAAAATACGACCATTTCCAATGGAAAACCCCGAAAACTTAAAAGTTAAAACTCCCTCTGAAATTTGTTTCCTGGCTACGTTGAACGACATTTCGTCTACGACATTTCGTCTACAGACACTTCGTCTAACGACATTTCGTCTACAAGTGTATCTGTATCCATTACGGCTAATCAACAGAGGCCGCTTTCTTATAGTTTCGCTAAAAGTGTTATTATTATATTCTCAGGAATCCAGCTTCTAATTACTGACAAGATTATTTTCATCATTACAGCTTCTATTGAATGGAAACTTATTTTCATCCATGCATCCAGGTTGATTTTCAGCTTCTATGTACGAAAAAAATTATTTCGATCAATCCAGCCTCTATTTCAGCACAGGAATGTTTTCATCAATCCCATTTCTATTTCGGTAAACAGACGAAATGTCGGTAGGCGAAATGTCTGTAGGCGAAATGTCGTTCGACGAGTTATCGTGACACCCTTTCCCTCTGCTCGTTAACGGCCGTGAGGCTCTCTGTGCAGAGATTTCTTTCTCCATGCTTAGCGCTGTCCTGATGATGTCGTTTGGTATACCGTGCCGCTGTTGTTCCCCGCCTCCTCCTCCTCCCCCTCTTCCTCTCCTCCTCCTCCTCCTCCTTTGCAAACCAATCGGTGGAGCCCACTTGCGTCAACTTTTTCTCGACAGTAGTTGCAAAAATTGGGTTCACAAAGTGTCGTGCCTACCATCAACCCGACCGCGATCCGCACTTCCTCGTCTGAGAGGCGCAGGGGAGCTAACATCCAATCACCAGAATGAGGTGCTCGTGAGTCTAGCAGGTGAGCACGATCTTGTCGACACCTATCAGGCCTGTCCATGTTGTTGGCGAAGACTTGGGGCACCTGTTGGTTTCGCAGCACCTCTCAGGGGCATGAACGCGTTGAGTCCTGCATTCGCACGTTCGTATCATGGTATCTCAGCCGATTCTGTTGGTAAGATGCATGCATGTGTGCAGTTCGTTTGTGCTAGCAGCAGAAGCCAGGATGGCGGAAGTGCCAGCATAGATTCACAACGGACTCTCAGACCACCACCTCTCACCGGAAAGAATTTGGCTAAGATATAGGTTGAGGATAGATACAAGTGTCAGGCGAGCCAGAGAACTGTGGCAGTGTGATTCTCGTTAACGATAACAATAACGAAAATGTTCGTTAACGAAAATAAAATGATTTCGTTAACGATAATTATAACTATAGGCCTAACTTAAAAAATATAATTAACTATAACTGTAACTATAACGAATATAACAATAACGAAAATTCATCTTTATTTTCGTTAATAACAAAAATTAAATAGGAAGTGCAATATGGACGATTCGACATAAATGAGAACCAAAAAATGCGTTATTTTAATTATGCAATTTGTCAGTTACTTTGGAAACTCATGTATTCATTAATGCACCCATGCTTCCAGGGCTTTGAAAGCTCTAAGGAAATTATGAAACAGCATGTTAATATGCACAATTTTGCTTAAACCTTAATTTTTGTAACTAAGAAGTAACTAAAATTAATTAAAATAAAACTCCATTAACTATAACAGTACTATAACTATAACTAAAAAATAATACTAACTATAACTATAACTAAAATAAAAAGCCATTAACTATAACTGCAACTATAACTAAAATAAAATCTGTTAGGAGAATCACACTGAACTGTGGATACGTAAAAACCTGTTGATTTCTAGATCCCAGGTTGCTTGCCAAGACCGAGACAACACAAGACTGATCGAGCGGGCTAAGAGAAAAGCTATGTCACGAATAACACTGATATGATAGAAACATGATTTGCAAAAGTTTCCGATGTGGCGTCAAAGTGTAGGCTAAGATTATTCGATTAGAAATAGGTTATTTGTAAATCAACCTGAAGGTAACTAAATGTATACTTATATTATCATGTATGCAATAATAATACTCATTTCAGCGACTAAAATGATATTCATTCATTCATTCATTCAGAGGTATGTTTGAATAAATGACTTAATTAATGTTTCTATCAATGATTACTAAAAGATAATAGGAATAAAATAATTTATAAAATGACATATAATTATTTACGGCACATAAACCATCCTATGGATATTAATCTGGCAACCAAACTCAGATTTTGACTAGTATATTATTTTTAAAACCCGAACAAATGGCTGAAAATCTGTCAAAGTAGTGATCTGTCACGTGTCTTAAACGGTTTTGAATATAAAATTGCTAGTTTAGTGCAATGGTAAATTTTCATTTCCAACAGTAGCCTACTATTAAACTTCAGCAAGAGTGACACCTCTTATAGTACGATATAAACTCATTGCTTTTCGTACTTAATCAGCACAAAGAATGATGACGTCACTTACCCGCGACTTCCAGCTTGTATTAGTCTACGAGGTTACGATACAAATCTACTGTTTAAAATTAGTTCATGTTAGTCCTCGATTATCAATCAGTCTTTGCAATTTGTAATTTACTTTCTCTCTCAGATGAATGATCCCTTATAATTATTACTATAACTAAACTTGTGTTAAGTCTCACAACCGGAAATAGCCCATTTTTAGGCGTCTTAATATCCGTCGATCGTTAGTTCGTCGATATGTCGGCTGCTTAAGGGTATTCTCACTAAATGTGATCTCCATATAAAAAAATTTGAACGCATTTTACAACCGTTATATATCACTATCAAGGGCGTAAGCATCTACACCTTGGCGAGTATGTTGCCGTTCTCGGTTATCCCGTAGTTTAGGTTGGTAAATTATTTCAATGTCTTCAATGCCGTACTTGATGTCGGTAAGTAAGCAATCTACCTATGTCCATGATAACTATCATCAATCCGGCTTTCATTTCATCGTGCAATATTTTTCATCAATCCAGCTTCCATTTCGTTAAAAAATTATCCAACTTCTATTTAACCAACAAAATATTTTTCATCAATGGAACTTTTATTTAATCAAAGAACTATTCTCACGGGTCCAGCTTCTACTTAAAGCAACAATTATTTTCAGCATTCCAGCTTGTATTGCATCAAAAACTTAGTTTCATCAATCCAGCTTCTATTTACGGTAAAAATTATTTCGATTAATTCTGATGAGGCCTATTATACTGTTATTTTATGTTTTGAAATATAATGTCATTGGCATTGCCATTGCAGTCTGAGACTAATTTTTTTTAAATCTGTTTAATGTTTATTTTAATTATAATAAAGTGAACGTTACCCGCATTGACAGAAATACTGTAAATAAAAGGAACTTTAAAAACAGAAATTTCTAGTGTCGTATCATACTGAAAATCTGACATTTTTAGTTAATTTCCGCAAAATATTTTTCCGGAAAAGCTACATCCCTACTACTACCTACTTACCAACATTGGGCCTGCTGCAAAATGGTCAGACCATTTTATAACGTCTGTGGTTGTGTATACTTCCGTTATCAATATCGAATAGATACGGTAATAATTATGATTTGAAATTTGTAAGCTACGAATGATACGTTGTATAGGTGTCCACTCCGTTACCGAGAATTAATCTACATTGAAGATGCTCATGTATTCAACAACTATGAGGTTTAAACGCCTAAATGAACCAAATTGATATGTTGAAAAATTGTGGTCGGAAATGCAGACGATAATAAGTTTGTTTCATGTTATGTTGAAATTTTCCACTCCATTGCCTGTACATGATTTTAATCTAATACCAGAAACTGACTCATGTACATTCTTTTGAATAGCGTGCAGGGAGTAATTTAGATAGTGGAACAAAGACCGTTTGTTCTTGAGCAGTGATATTATTGTAATAATAATATTGTCTTTGCAAATTGATATTGTGTATTAAGCGATCAACATCGCGGAATTCTGATTCTGTCTTCATAACTAAAAATTGCGTTGATTTGACCTGGAATGCTCCTTAGTAACTAAAATATCATTTATATTACGACTATGATACCTTATATTTTTAGGTAATAATATGAATAAATAAATGCAAGACCAAAGTATATGTAGGCTACTATATTCAGATTTCTACTGAATACTTAGAGAACTTCAAACTGAAAAAGGCAAACAAATGCAGGGCTTGGACAATAATATCAGTCCACAGAAACTTCCAAGAGTTTCAGTGTTTTCAACTCTAGCTTTGTGCAAAAATCCTATCTGATGCACAAACTGCATAATCATGATGTCGAAAAGCATTTCTTTCATACATTCATCAGGATATTCCATCGTAAATGCAACAAACAAAAAGATAGAAAGTTCCCAGCTGCAGAACCATATTACAATCCATCCTGGAGAGAAATCTTACCAATGCCAAATATGTCAAAAACGTTTTTCTAAGTCTTCCGATCTAATAATTCATGCAAGAATCCATACTGGAGAGAGGCCTTACCAATGCAAAATATGTCAACGACGTTTTTCCCAATCTTCAAATCTTGCACGTCATGCAAGAATCCATACTGGAGAAATGCCTTACCAATGCAAAATATGTCAAAAGCGTTTCTCCTATGCTTCAAATCTAACAGTTCATGCAAGAATTCATACGGGAGAAAAATCTTACCAATGCCAAATGTGTCAAAAGAGTTTTTCTCGTCTTTCCAGTCTGAAATATCATGCAAGAATCCATACTGGAGAAAGGCCTTACAAATATCAAAAATGTCGAAAATGTTTTTCCCATTCTTCAAATCTAACAGTTCATGCAAGAATCCATACCCGAGTGAAACCGTACAAATGTAAGTTATGTGAGTTTAAAACTAAGTATTTAGGTGATCTAAAGATTCATACGAGAATGCATTCCGGAGATAAGCCATACCTTTGCCGGGTATGTCAGAAAACATTCTCAAGCATTTCAGGTCTTAAAAGTCATGAAAAAACTCACTCTGAAGTGAAACGATTTCTGTGTATTCTTTGTAAAAAAACATTTTCCTCTTCTTCAAACCTACAAATTCATATTAGAATCCATACTGGAGAGAGACCATACCAATGTCAGATATGTAAAAAGAGTTATTACCAATCTTCTCACCTGTGGTATCATGTTCGAACCCATACTGGAGAAAAACCATATCAATGCCAGACATGTCAAAAACGTTTTGTCCGATCATCTAGTCTAAAACTTCATGCAGGAATTCATACTGGAGAGAAACCATACCACTGCCATTTATGTGAGTTTAAAACTAAATATAAACGTTGTCTAAAGAGGCACACGACAACACATACTAGGGAGAAACCATACCTTTGCACGATGTGTCAGAAAACATTCTCGTGCGCATCAAATCTGAGAAGTCATGAAAAATGCCACTCCGTGTCTGGCTCAAGTAATTTGTAAAATATTTTCGAAAGTTACAGTCAGCAAAAATTTGTTATGTTGAAAACCTTTCTTGAGAACAGCCATGTGAATTTCAGTAATACCGGAGGACATTCTCACGCGATTGTGTCAAGTATTTCAGTTATTATTTTAATGCACTTCGTCAGAAATACATAAATGAAACTTAAATGGAGAGAAAACAAAAGGTTTGGGAAAACATTTTCGCTATCAAAGTCTCAACCTGAAATTACCTGAAATATTTGACGTTATTGAGTTCACCAACAACAGTTGGTAAACAAATAAGAAAAATGGATGTGTGGAGCTACTCAATCTATGATGATAGTCAACACACGAACGAATTCATGCATATCAGTTTTGTATTCAAAGTAAGAGCTTTAGTGCAGTGCAACTGAGTATTTCTGTAGGACTGGACATATTTGAAGGATCCTGCTTTGTTTTGCATTTCTTTTTGAAACATTTTAGTTCAGTTTAGTTAAGCTTATTATTCTTATGTCTAATTAAGCATTTTAACTCTATTTAACTCTGTTGTTTTTATTATTGCACTGATGGTTTACTTCACTGATCTACTGTAGCTTTTTGTTGTTTTCACTCAATCGAAGTTTTTCATGGTCGTATTCTCAGGCTGTTTTAGTGTCCCGTAACTGCAATCACAAAGTTATTGCAACGATAATTTCATACATGTATGATCAGTATGGTTAAGGTTGAAATGTCTTAGCAAATAAAGTTTGTTCGATCTTTATTTGTCATAGTTAGTCAGTATCGACTCTTAGAAATGTAGCATCCATGAACAATTGAGTGCGATCCAATTCCAGTTTTATGTTGTTCCGTTTTGTCTAAACGCCGTCTTTCCATTATGAACTATTATATTGTGCCATAAGAACGGTGAAAACTATTCAAATAATTTATGTCGGACTCAAAGGCTTCTGATGGCATCAGGTGTCATTAAACGTTGCCATGGATCCATCCATCCAATCGCCACCTTAGAATGGTGTCTTTCGGACGCTATAAATTCTTGTTTTCACTTAATTTTATATACTTTTATTCGTATTCGGTTTAAAGTTCTTTTTCTTCTTTCTAATGCGTTTCTGAGTCAGGCTCCACGTCATCTTTGTGATCTTATCCGTCGTACTCTTTCGGCTGCCCCTAGTTTCCCTTTCCGTTCGTTAGACCGACAAGACCTCTTGGTGCCTCGGAGTGATATTGCCCAATACCGCGCTTACGCGTCTGTTGACCCTTTGCTCTGGAACGATCTTCCCTCTATGACTCGCTCTCTGATCTTAAGTGGGGGTAGGCCTACTTCTGTCTCTGCCAGTACTCTAAAGACTTCTTTTCTCGCGAGGCTTTTCGCCGTGTCTGAAAAGGTTGCAAAATGAGAGGCGCTTTAGCAAATCCGTAGGGCACTAAATACAATAAATGTAAATGTTCGCCACGCCATTCAAGAGTTATACCCAATATAAGATTAGGGCCAGGGAGGGGGTGGACCCTGCGACTAGAATTTTGACTATATCTTATCCGTCATTTAATATTAAGAGACGTAAATTATACCATTCTATAAGGGCGCCTTATAAAGACATTTAACAACAGTGAAGGATTTGTCCCTTGCAACAAACCAGAAGTGATGGAATAAATAATAATACCCGTAATATGCGGAAAAATCGAATAGGCAGGAGGATTAGTTTGTCATAGCGTATTCACCGGCTTCCCAGAAGAGAAACAAATATACCATTCTTTAGAGGGAATGTAGGGCTTCATTTGCATACTTAAATGTTTGTCTTTTGAAAACCGGAAGTGATCAAAATAAATAATAATACGCGTAATCTGTGTGAAAATGGCTGTAGGTACTCGCGCATTGTACATGTATGATGCATAATGTACAATAGACATGGATGCATATATTTATACGTATATAAAAGTGTAGCCAATGTATTTGTGTATCTTGGATACACAGATCAGTTTCAAAACACACATAATCGTATATTTGTTTATCCAATAAAAGTACAATATGTACGCAATAATATAAAATATCGCTAATTATCGGTTCCTTTGTTAAAAATGATGTAATTTGAGTGTGACGGCGAGGTGCATTCACACCGGAAGTGTACAACTAAATAACCATTCTGTGCGTAATGAATGCTGAATCCATTGCTGTATTACAAGATATGATATGTGAAACCAAACCCGAAATCCAGGGGGGGGGGTGGTAACCACCCCCCCTTGGTAGTCCGTGCAACAAAAAAAGGCAGTAGCCCGAGGGTTATCATGTATTCCTACTTCTGTCTCTGCCCGTACTCTAAAGACTTTTCTTTTCTCGCGAGGCTTTTCGCCTCTGATTAGTTTGCAATGTGAGAGGCGCTTTAGAAACCCGTAGGGCCTAAATACAATAAATGTAAATGTTCGCGTTTTTCTATAGAAAAGTAAGTAAGTAAGTTTGTTCTTTATTAAACGCCTTGCTAACGCATGGCGCTGTACATACAGAAGTTATAAAGGTTATCAAATAGTAGCGGAAAAGTTAGTTAATAGTAAAACAAAAAACACTATGGCCTAACTGTTTTATCCATAACAGTCCTAATAGCAATAGGATAATTGGTGAGGGAATCGATCTAGAAAGAACACGTAATGTAGTTGTGGGCGCAGATCATGACCAGTAATAGGACAGGTAATAGTAATAATGAATATGTCCAAATTTTTAAGATATTTCAGAAAAGGTCTTGGCGGCAAAGCTACAGAGTTATCAAAAGTTGAAAGATTTGGGTGGGCCAAATTCCCATCTTGCGGACAACAGCACTTCAGAGTCACGTTCCTGTTTGCTGGCGAAGCCCCAAAACACTTGGGAACAATAAAGCATTCGGTTGACAGTAGTGGACAGGACCAATCATAAAGCCTGACTCCCAAGATTAAAATGATGGGCGTGGAGAGATTGCTTGGCCCGATCACAAATCTTTTGGATATGGGATGAGTCGTACTTTGCAGAAGGACGGGCTAGAAGGAATCGGACAAAGAGACATTTCAGTATTCAATTTTCGCGCCCCTCGAAATAAAGGCAGACAAAGACTACGCTGGATAGACAATAATAATTAAATAAATGAGGACTAACGTCACTTGGACTCACGCTAAGTGGAGCAATGGACTTGACAAATGACCGAAGGCAGTGGATATCATTTATTCGTACCCATCACCGCAAAATAGCTGGCGTCAGGAACTAATGATGATGACGATGATGAACTTGGAAGATAGAGAACCCGTCCGGAGTAGCAACGTCATCCTTGATGCAGTCCAGTGTTTCAACACAGATTCACGTCTCACACATTGTATATCGTATCGTATTGCATTTATCGATTTATATAGCGCCTCTCGCAGTGCAAACAATCAGAGGCGCTCCCAGTGCGAAAGACCCAGAGAAAAGAGCGATGTCTTGAGACAACGAAAAGAGGCACATGGCCCACCAGTTAATAAACAGGAACGTGTCAAAGGAGGAAGCTGGTTCCATAGTGCAGGGTCAATGAAGGCAAAGGCTCGCGTTTTAGCCATAGCAGTCGACATATCTCAATGTATCGTAATCGTAGTTGCAATCGATCGTTATCGTAATACTGTAATCGTAGCTGTAATCGTAATTATAGTCGTAGTCGTAATCGTAATCGTATAGCTGTAATCGTAGCTGTAATCTAACTCCAAATGTCAAAGACTCTACTCTGAAGCAAAGTAAGCCGTCTTCGCAACGTCATGCTTGATGCAGGGTCGTCCATTAATGTTGTCAACACAATTCACGAATTGTTTGACAGTTGTTATATAGGATGTTCAGGAGAAATGACGTCCATCTGTGATCGTAAATGAATCTACACAGACTCGTAATTGTAAATGTAATCGTAATCGTAATCGTAACGGAGTTAATGTAATCATTGGGAAAAAAGTCGTAATCGTAGTTGTAATCGTAATCGTATACATAAATTTCAAAGGCTCTACTCTGAAGCAAAGCGCAAAGCTCCAGTTTATAATTGAAGACACACCTTTTCCCATCTGACTGATAGCTGCCTAAACAGCGCCTCTGAGAGGCACTTAAGACGCGCTATACAAATGTTCTGTTACATTACATTCGCGAGCGCTGCGTCGTGTCAGAGGGGTTGTCCAGAGATCGATGACCAGTAGAGCTTGAGTGTCCTTTTGATCAGGCAATGAATGATGCTAGATCGACGAATGGTTTAGCGGATGAGACTAATCGTACTCTTAGCCAACTGGCTAAACTAACATTGTTTATCTTTTCAAGATATCACCGTGATAAATAGGCGAATTATATGACTTAACATTAATAAGTTCCACACTTGTTTCTCGTCCTACGTTCTGGTCTTAATATCCCATATCTTTTTAAACATTGCAACGAATGTCTGAAAATCTGTCGAAGTCATGCTGTGTTTTAAATAGGCCTACTCGCATACTTATTTCAATATGAAATCGCTACGGTAGTTTAGTGCAATGTAAACTTCTGATTTCCAACTGTAAGACTGCATCAAGAGTGAATCTGACACCTCTTATAATACGATATAAACTCCATGGTCACATATGAGCACAAGGAATGATGACGTCACTAGTATCAGCGACTTAGACTAGTCTACTTGGTAAGTTTTGAAATCTACTGTTTAATAATTAATTTATAGTTATCGTCGATAATTAATAATTTTCCGCAATTTTCAATTGCTTTTCCTTTTCAGTAGAACGTTCACTGATACAAATTATCATTGTAAAGTCTCAGGGGCCGCAATTAATATTGTGGCGTTTGCATGTCCGTCTTTCGTTTAGTTCGTCAATAATATGTAGGCCTGGGCTGCTTAAGGGTAAACCAAAATAAATTTCCCTAGATATTTTTTTATTGAGCATCTATCAAGGGCGTAACTCTGCCGTACACTGTGGTGATGACAAATTTCCTCCCCTTCCCTCTGCCCTTACCATCTCCCTCTCCTTTTCGTCCCCTTCTTTTTAATGCTTTATTCGCCACTTTGCAGTCGACCTCAGATAACAAAGTAAACTTACATGTTTACATTGTGTTTCACAACTGTTAATCTGTAGGCGACACTGAGACCACCACAGTAGAGCTAAACAGTCCCTCATGAATTATTGGCATGCGGCGAAACGTACTTCAATCCAAAATAGCGATAGGCAAAAGTGGTGGTGACTGTCACCGCCACTTTTGAAAGTGATGATGACCTATGATGGCTCTAAATGGCTTTGAATCTGGAATGTATTTTGAATTTTTCATTTCCTTTAGTTTTCTATTTTAGTTTTAATTTTAGAATGCAGTTAAAGTCAAATTACTTTCTTTTCCGTTTTTTCCATGTTTTTCCGTGTTTTTTTTTTTATAGAAAAAACGACGTTTTCCGTTTTTATTTTGGTTTTTAATAACTATGGTTTCCATATGTTAATTGACCATCAACTTTCTAGACATGTCGTTTATTCACAAAGTTCTATTAGGTTTTGACCGGTTGTGAAACGAAGAAAAAGTATTAAAATTGAAGAAATCCTATATGGTTCTTTTGTAGAATCAGCTAACTGTGATTTTCAAATGTTAAAGTACATGCGCATTCGTTTGAATATAGTGTGCAAGGACCATTTTAGATAGTCGAATACAGACTGTTAGTTCACGTTCAATGTGTTTGTTGTAATTGTCTTTGCAAATTGATATTACGTCTTAGGCGACTATACTGGCGGAATTCTGATTCTGTCTCCAATAATAATTGTTTGTTTTTTATATTACGACAATGATGCTTTACTATTTTTAGGTTAATAATATGAATAAATAAATGCAAGATAAAAGTAAATGTAATATTTTAGATTTCTACTGAATACTTAGAGAACTTCAAAATGAAAAAGGCAAACAAATGCACAATAATATCAGTCCAGAGAAACTTATAAGAGTTTCAGTGTTTTCAACTCTAGCTTTGTGTAAGAATCATATCTGATGTACAAACTCTGTTACTTCATAATCATGATGTCGAAAAGCATTTCTTTCAAACATTCATTAGGATATTCCATCGTAAATACAACAAAAGAAAAGATAGAGACTGCAGAACCATGTTAGAATTCATACTGGAGAGAAATCTTACCAATGCCAAATATGTCAGAAACGCTTTTCCCAGTTATGTTCCCAGCTGCACAACCATATTAGAATTCATACTGGAGAGAAATCTTACCAATGCCAAATATGTCAAAAACGTTTTTCCCCCAAGTCTTAATATCTAAAAATTCATGCAAGAATTCATACTGGAGAGAAATCTTACCAATGCCAAATATGTCAAAAGCGTTTTTCAAATCTTAAATGTCATACAAGAATCCACACTGGAGAGATGCCTTACCAATGCCAAATATGTCAGAAACGTTTTTCCGATTCTTCAACTCTAAAATTCATGCAAGAATTCATACTGGAGAGAAATCTTACCAATGCCAAATATGTCAAAAACGTTTTTCTCGGAATTCCATTCTGAAATATCATGCAAGAATCCACACTGGAGAGATGCCTTACCAATGCCAGAAATGTCTAAAACGTTTTTCCCAATCTTCAAATCTAGCACGTCATGCAAGAATTCATATCGGAATGAAACCGTACAAATGTCAGTTATGTGAATTTAAAACTAAGTATGAAGTTAATCTAAAGATCCATATGAGAAATCATTCCGGAGAGAAGCCATACTTTTGCCTGGTATGTCAGAAAACATTCTCAAGCATTTCAGGTCGTAAAAGTCATGAAAAAACCCACTCTGAAGAGAAACCATTTCTGTGTATTCTTTGTAACAAAGCATTTTCCACATCTTCAGCTCTACAAATTCATTTTAGAATTCATACTGGAGAGAGACCATACCAATGTCAGATATGCAAGAAGAGTTATTCCCAATCTTCTCACCTACGAGATCATGTTCGAATCCATACTGGAGAAAAACCATACCAATGCCAGACATGTCAAAAACGGTTTATCCAATCTTCTTATCTTAAAAGTCATGCAAGAATTCATACTGGAGAGAAACCATACCACTGCCAATTATGTGAGTTTAAAACTAATACTAAAAGTCATCTAAAGAGTCACACGAGAACACATACTGGAGAGAAACCATACCTTTGCCAGATATGTCAGAAAACGTTCTCATGGGCTTCAGGTCTGAGACGTCATGAAAAAACCCACCCCGTGTCTGGTTCAAGTTTGTAAAATCATTTTCCAAAGTTCACAGTCTGCAAAATTATGTTGGAAACCATACTTCAGAACAGCCATACAAATTCCAGTTATACCAGAGAACATTCTCACGCGATTATTTAATGTAGTTCAGGAAACATATTATGCACTTTGTCAGAAATACATGAATGAACCATAAATGCAGAGAAATCATCCTGTGTCAGGTTTGTAAAAACATTTTCGCGATCTTCAAGTCTACGAAGAAACAAAAGTCTCAACCAGAAATTACCTGAAAAATATTTTGACGTTTGTTGACAACAGTTGGTGAACAAAGATAAAAAAATGGAAGTGTGGAGCTACTCAATCTATGATGATATGTGCACGAACAAATTCATGCATATCAGTTTTGTATTCAAAGTAAGAGCTTTAGTACAGTACAACTGAGTATTCCTGTAGGACTGGACATATTCAAGGATCCTGCTTTTGTTTTGCGTTTTTTGTGACACTTTTAGTTCAATTTAGGTAGGTCTATAATTCTTATGTCTAGTTATAAGCATTTTAACTCTATCGAACTGTTTTTGTTATTGCACTGCTTGTTTACTTCACATGACCTACTGTAGCTTTGTTCGTGTTTTCACTCAGTTCAAGTTTTACATAGTCGTACTCTCACGCTGTTATCGTTCCGTAAATGCAATCACAAAGTAATTGAAACGATAATTTCACACATAGTCAGTGCTTACCCGTGGCACCAGGGTGGGGGTGGATTCAACCCCCACCTTAGTTTTTCGACTATAGCTTATTGACTATTCTTCCTAGAAGACAAACAAATATACTATTCTTTAGAGGGAATGAAGGGCTTCATTTACATACTTATATGTTTGTCTTTTGAAAACCGGAAGTGATCAAAATAAATAATAATACGCGTAATATGCGTGGGAAAATGGCTGAATGGAAGCACTCCCTCCCCCTTAGTTTTTTGTCTGTAGCGTATTTTACATTTATCTTCCTGGAAGAGAAACAAATATACCATTCTTTAGAGGGAATGTAGGGCTTTATTTGCATACTTACATGTTTGTCTTTTGAAAACCGGAAGTGATCAAAATAAATAATAATCCGCGTAATCTGTGTGAAAATGGCTGAATACAGGATCACACCATAAACCGATATATATGTATGGATATATATGTATGATGTATATTTATACGTATATAAACATATGTAGGGATGATTGTGTGTATCTTGGATACATAGATCAGTTTCAAAACACGCATAATTTTATATTTGTTTATCCAAAAGTACAAAATGTACGCAATAATATAAAATATCGCTAATTAAGTGGGTTCCGTTGTTAAAAGTGATGTCATTTCGAGGTACATTCGCATCATGTACAACTAAATATACCATTCTGTGCAGTAATGAATGCTGAATCCAATGCTATATTACAAGTTATGATATGTGAAACCAAACACGAAATCCAGAGGGGGTCGTCTCAACCCCTCTTTGGTAGCCGATGTCATAAAAAAGCTTGGTAGCCCTAGGGTTAAACTGCATTTAGGGTGTAATGCGATATAAACTCCTTGTTAACGTAATTAGCACAAAAATGATGACGTCACTATTATCAGCGACCTAGTCTACGGTTCCGCGACAACTCGTCGAACGACATTTCGTATAACGACACTTCGTCTACGACAATTCGTCCAACGACATTTCGTCTACCAGTGTATCTGTATCTAGCCTATTACGGCTAATCAACAGAGGCCGCTTTCGTATAGTTTCGCTAAAGCGTGCTATATATTCTCAGGATTCCAGCTTCTAATTACTGACAAGATTATTTTCAATCCAGCTTCTATTGAATGGAAACCAATTTTCACCCATGCATCCAGGTTGATTTCCAGCTTCTATATACAGGAAAAATTATTTCGATCAAATCAGCTTCTATTTCAACACAGGAATGTTTTCAATAATCCCACTTCTATTTCGTAAAACAGTTTTTTTCATCAATCCAGCTTCCATTTTAAAGTGACAACATCAAATAACTTAGTAGACGAAATGTCGTTCGACGAAATGTCGCTCGACGAAGTGTCGTAGACGAAATGTCGTTCGACGAGTTGTCGTGACACCTAGTCTACTGGGTAAGATTCCAAATGTACTTTTTTAAAATTAATTCATGTTCATCGTCGATTGTCAATCAGTTTTCGCAATTTTCAATTGATTTTTGCCTTTCTGTAGAATGTCCCGTTATAATAATTATTGGTGCGGCAACTAACGTTTAATATTACGGCGTTTGCAAATAATAATGTCGTTCTTTTAATTCGTCAAATATCTATAGGCTACTTTAGGGTAATCTCCATGAATAATTATTATCTCCCCTACGCATAATAGGTCTATTATTAAAAATTTCGGTAATCTATCGTTTTGGCATTTTAAATTATTCGCCATTGCATGCGTTTCAGCGTTGTCGAATACAAGTTGTACTGACGAAATGAAATCTTGCTAAATAGAAGTGGGATTGATGACAAGATTCTTGCCAATATGTAGCCTAGGCCTAAATAGAAGTTGAATTTATGAAAAATAATTCTTGCCTAAATAGAAGCTGGATTGATCAATCGAATTCTTGCCTAAATCGAAGATGCATTTATGAAAAGGATTCTTGCCAAAACAGTCGTTGGATTGATGAAAAAATAATAATGCTATTTGCCTAATGGGCGAATTATTTAGCACGCTGAAACGATAGAAGATCGGCTAGTCAAAATTTCAACTCATGTTGCATCCTTTAATATAGGCCTATCGCTATCAACTCGGTAAGACTAGAGATTTAGGCCCTACTAATACTAGGGCCTAATACTTAGTAGGCTAAGTATGCGAGTTTATTTTGGCCAATGAATTTCAGCATTTTCAGGGAAAGATTAGTTGTGAAGGCTTAACAGTGGATAGTTTAGACGCACACATTTCTTGGTGATTGTCAAAAGGGACTAAGTCTTGCATAGGCCGTCAAGCCGTCGCGTAGGGACCCTGGGCAAGTCCTTCACTGCAATTGCTCATGCGCTTTGGCGTGAAACTCCGATTCAGTGTCCGCGCTGTAGTCGGGAGCGCCTCTGTGTAGACATCTTGGAGGGGCGCTATAGCAAGTGACCTTAATAAATAAATAAATAAATAAATAAATAAATAGGATCTCGCAGCTTTTACCTCTGACCTATTGTTGCACAATTATTTGAATCTTAAATCGCGGTTCTTTCTACAATTTCTGTTGGCTATAATTATTATAGCCAACAGTCTTTGTTTTCTTAGGCCTACTTATGTGTAGGCTTACATTGAAACTTCACCCTAATTAAATCCGGGTCTTTTTACAATGGAACTCCCCACGGGGGTTATTATTTTGCAGATATTTTCAGCTATAAATTAAAATTGATAATTTGAAAGATTTACAATAAAATAAATTTCAACAGATAGCCTATATATGGCTGCATATTAATTGTACAAATTTTAAGTCATCAAAAGACTTCAATTATTTAGTTTTCTATTGCAGACTATCCATGAAACCAGAAATGTCTAACTAGTAATCTTTTCGAGCATTGAGATTTACTACTTTGTAACACAATTGTCTAGCTGGCCTTCATTCTGGCCTCCGGTACTTGCCCCATACAATATCGGATACCGACAACACTAATTAAAGGATGAATCTGACCAATTAATCAATGTTAAAAATGCGCTACAGAATTTTCAATAGAGTTTGTGCATCCATGCCGAGATCTTCGGGACGTAACTTCCGGGATAAGATTGTGTCAATATGGCGAGTTGGACAACTTTCCATTGCGTTTTTATAGATTAAAAAAACATATTAGCATCTTTAAAAGAAGTCGCCCTTGACTGCTTTGGTTGCGAGGTAAAATCTTCGGGTAAACTTTGATGGCATTCGGAGTAACTTAGTAAATCCGAAGTCCTACCCGTTACTCTGCTGTACAAAATAGCGGTGACCACTTCTGGCCTCCCTTTCCCTTTTCTGTCTCATCTACATATACGACTTTAGTATAATTTATCCGCCATTTTAAAATCACGCGCAGATAACAAAGTACTTGTTTACATTCTGTTTTACCAGTGTTAATCTGCTGACAACTCTCAGACTGTCACAATAGAGCTAAAACAGTCCCTAGTGAATCATTGGCATGCTATAATACTTCAAATCAAATAGGCCTAACGATGACCGTACACTACCGTCGAAATACATTGTTACGCCTTTGATTGCTCTAAATGGTTTTAAATTTGGAATGTATTTTTAATTTTTTAATTTTTTGTATTTTCTACTTGAAATTGTAACTTCTCCCGTGGTTCTTTAGTTCTTGGTCAACCATAAGCTATAGGCCTACAGCTTGACTTGCGCTGTATAGCAGCCTCAAAGAACTGTGTAAACATAATTATATTTTCTTGTTCTTAGAGTCTACAGAACCGTGTTAGAATCTATAAGAGATGGCTTATCAATGCCAAGTATGTCAAA
>JACEVL010000738.1:0-30879 GCA_020284085.1 Aporrectodea caliginosa
CCTACAGACACTTCGTCTACCGACATTTCGTCTACAAGTGTATCTGTATCCATTACGGCTAATCAACAGAGGCCGCTTTCTTATAGTTTCGCTAAAACGTGCTACATAGTCTCAGGAATCCAGCTTCTAATTACAGAAAAGATTATTTTCATCAATCCAGCTTCTATTTTTATGGAAATTACCCTTAGGTACCCTAAATACTAAATACTGACGAACTAAACGAACGACGGATACATGTATGTAGGCTAAACGACACTATATTAAATGCGGTTCGCTATTTGTGAGACTTCGCACTGATACTTATTTCAAGAGGGCATTCTAATGAAACGGTTAAAGAATTGAAAATTATGAAAACAGATCGATTACCCAGTAGATAATAGTGACGTCATCATTATGTGTTGAATACGTTAACAAGGAATTTATATCTTATTATAGGAGACTTCAAATTCACTCTAGACGCATTTTACAGCTGGAAATCAAAACTTTACAATACACTAAACTAGCGATTTTATGTTCAAATAATTTTCCCAGAATATAACACACAGCGGATTTCAGTCATTTTTTTAGGTCAGGGGTAATAACTGTGTGTTTCGGTGGTCCATCTTGACAGTCACCAAGAAAATAATGCTTATGTCTAAACCATCCACTGTCATACCTTTTCCACCAATCTTTCCTTGAAATTCCTAAGCCAAAATAACCTCACATACATACTTAGTAAATCCCTAGTCTTACCGAGTTGACAGAGATATGTACCTAAATGGTGCAACATGCGCGGAAAATTTTATTATCTGTCGTAGGCTATATAAATTATCTATATTATAAGGCGTACTCTGTTTACGCTGTCCTTCCGTTTGTATGTTTGTATGTATGTTTGTCTGTTGTCTAAAGGCTCCGAAACGGAACGCTTTAGCGATTTACAAAATTTTACACAACATTATTACGCCACGTCTAGGTCATCGCGACTATTTTCAGCTCGCAATTTTATTTAAACGCCGATATATGGACATTTTAAATTTCCAACTGTTTCGACGAGGCTATCTCAATACCGGCCATAGTATGGCCATTTGTACACGTCACGCGGCTAAGTATGCAATCTTAAATTACGTCATGCGGCTAATATGCAATCTTACGTCACGCTGGCTAACGGCAGAACTTCGTCTATTATTTAGCAAATGATAGGCCTACGCCTATTATAATTTAGAGATAACCCGTGTAGTACGGGGAACAAATAATAGGCTACGCCTATTTAAGGTAGAGATAACCCGTGTAGTACGGAAAACAAATAAATTGCCTATATATAACTTATATATAATGTAGTTCGTGATCTTTGAGTTTTTCTTGATAGTAAACTTTCTATGTCTAATCATATTGGCTCTATCACTAAAGCTTGTTTCTTTCATCTCCGACGAATACGCCAAATCAAGCGCTGCCTTAATGAGCATTGCCTTCATATCTTAGTCCATTCACTTGTATTATCCAGGATTGACTACTGTAACTCAATACTCTATGGTCTGCCAAAATCCACTCTGTCACCGCTTACTTCTGTTATCCACACTGCAGCTCGTCTAGTCAAGAACCTTGGCCCTAGAGATCACATCACCAACTCCCTTCAGCAATTACACTGGTTACCCATTCAGGCTCGGATATCCTTTAAAATCTGTCTTTTCATGTTCAAAATAATGTCAGGTTCTGCTCCTCCTTACTTATCATCTTTAGTCACACCATGTGCTGCTCTTGAATCAAGACGTGGTTTGCGATCGGCTTCGAAAAGAGACTTCGTAATCAAAAGAACAAATCTACAATTTGGAAACAGAATGTTTGAAGTAGCTGGTCCAGCTGAATGGAACTCTCTACCAGAACTAATCCGAAGATCATCCTCAATTAATATTTTTAAATCTAAACTTAAAACGTATCTCTTCTCTAAGTACTATGATTAGTAAGTACATTGTAACGCGTCCTTTGAGTAAGACTTTGTTTTATTAAGGCGCGTTATAAATGCAAGTTGTATTGTATTGTATAGAGATAACCCGTGCAGTACACGGGCAAAGCAACTATGTTCACCTCTAAATATCGTTTCCATTCAGATATATGGACATTTTTTAAATATTTGAAGCCCATCAGCAAATATAGTAAGTAAGTAGCCTTTATTTGCAACCGTTCAAAATTACGCCTGGGGAAAAATCGGGCGAACGCCGGGTAAAAAATGCTAGTATAATATAATTAGCGTTCTAAATAATTATTATTCGCCCATTGTAGCATTATTAGTTTTCATCAATCCAAAGTCTAGTTTGGCAAGAATCCTTTTAATCTAGCTAGCCTCTATTTGTGCTAGCATTACGTTTAAACCAATCCAGCTCATATATTTAAGCAAAAATTATTTTTCGGCAATGCAACTTCTATTTAGACACGAATTACTTTTCGTAAACCCAACTTCTATTTAAAAGGAAAGACTATGGTCATCAATCCCACTTCTATTTAGCAAGAATTGTTTTCGTCAATACAACATCTATTCGACCAACGCTAAATTCCATACACTGGCCAATAATTTAGAACGCTAAAACGATAGATTACCCAAATTTTCAGTATAGCCTACGTGGGAAAGCTATTTATTGAGATTACCCATAAGTAGATTAAACATAACGAACTAAACGACGGATATGCAAACGCCACAATACTAAATAAGGTAGGCCTACTTGTCGGTTTTACGACCCCCAAAATTCTTCATATATTACGTGATTTAAAATTCCTCATATCCATCAATTCAACTACTATTTATGCAAAGAATTATTTTCATCAATCCAACTTCCATTTACGCAGGCAGACAAGATAAATAATAAAATACGCTAAAATACAGGATATATTCAATCGAAAACTTAGTTTCATCCATCCAGCTTCTATTTACTAATTTTTTTCAGGGAAAATTATTTATATCAATCCAGCTTCTGTTTAAACGCAGGAATGTTTTCATCAATCCCACTTCCATTTCGTTCACGGAAACAATTTTTTCATCAACGCAGGAAGCTTCCATTTCAAAGTGACGATATGAAGAATTTTTGGGGGTCGTAAAACCGACAAGTACCTAAATAATAATAATAATAATAATAATAATAATAGTAGTAATATAATAATAATAATAATAATAATAATAATAATAATAATAATTATAATAATGCGTGACCAAATAAGACACTTTCCACCGGGCTCGTCAGGCGGCCCCGACGGCTTAAAACCCCAACATGTTCTTGAGATGATAAACACAAAGGACACCGGACCGGAGCTTGTCTCGGCCATCACGGGCCTCGTCAACATCCTTTTAGCAGGAAAGTGTCCGACAGAAATTCGCCCAGTCCTGTTTGGCGGCACCCTCTTTGCTCTTCGAAAGAAAACGGGAGGTCTACGTCCAATAGCCATAGGTTACTACTGGCGTAGACTGACATCTAAATGCGCCAACAGATATGCGAGCGACCAAGCAGCAGCTTACCTATCACCAAAACAGCTGGGTGTGGGAGTGCCAGGCGGATGCGAGGCAGCAGTACATGCAACCCGGAGATTTCTATCTAACATGGACGACGACCACATTGTGGTTAAACTCGATCTCTCCAACGCCTTCAACAGCCTCTACCGAGATTGTATGTTCATTCATTCATTCATTCATTACTTGAATTTGTATAGCGCCTCTTCAAGGGAACTACTCAGATGTTAGCATCTGTTATCGAGATTCTACCCGACCTAGCTCCTTACTGCTTCCAGGCCTACGCTGAAGAGTCAACACTCAAATTCGGTGGCTACAAGGTTCAATCTCGGGTTGGTCCTCAGCAAGGAGATCCGCTGGGACCTTTGTTGTTTTGCCTGCCGCTACAGCCAATCCTACTTCAGATGGGCTCACCATTATCATTCGGCTACCTTGACGATCTCACCCTCGGCGGAAAGGCGGAGACGGTGGCAGCCGATGTCGAGTTCATCGAGAGAGCATGCTCTACTATGGGCCTGGCGCTAAATCGATCTAAATGTGAGGTGATTTCCATCGACAGCAAAAACATTGGCTATGACTCTTTAAGAGAGTTCAGACCAATCGATGTGGAAGAAGCCCAGCTGCTCGGCGCCCCACTTTCATCGGAAAAAGCGCTGCAACAATGTCTGGAAGCCCGAACCAGAGAACTGGAGGAGAGCCTGAGCAAATTAACTCTTATAGCCAGGCAGGATGCCCTTTTAATTCTGAGGAGTTCACTGGGTGCGCCAAAAATGATTTACATCCTCCGTTGCCATCCCTGTGACAAACACCCCGAGTTGGAAACTTACGACGTGACACTACGACAGGGATTGGAAAAGATTCTGAACGTTTCTTTAAACGATCTCCATTGATGGACACAGGCGTCACTACCCATCAAAATGGGTGGTCTGGGCATACGGAGAGCGACTTCGCTGGCACTTCCGGCCTTTCTGGCATCAGCTGCGAGCACTCTCCCTCTCCAGACCCTCATTCTAAACTCTCTCAATCTCACACAGGACACACACTTTGAAGCCATGACTTCCGAGTGGCGATCCAAGACGGATTTCAACGATTCAGAAAACATGGCAACAAACAAGCAGGCTCTATGGGACAAACCCCTTTTGGAACAGACTGTCAAGAGATTGTTTCAAGACACAATGGACCCATACAACACCGCGCGATTGAAAGCTGTCTCGTCACCACACGCCAGCGACTGGCTACATGCCTTACCAATAACAGCATGTGGGTTGAGACTGGACAACGAGGACGTTCGGGTGGCGGTCGGCTTGCGCCTTGGGGCCACAATATGTGAACCACACATATGTGCTTGTGGAGCCCGAATCGACGCCAGAGGCAGCCATGGCCTGTCCTGTTCTCTCGGCTTCGGCCGAATTGCCAGACATAACACAATCAATGACATTATACACCGCTCCCTTTCGAAGGCAGGGATTCCGTCAATAAAGGAACCACCAGGTCTACTACGCACGGACGGCAGAAGACCAGACGGCCTGACAATGATTCCATGGCGCGCGGGTCGTCATCTGGTGTGGGACGCGACGGTGGTAGATACCCTTGCTCCATCATACATCCAGGCCACGGCAGCGACGGCGGGCGCGGCAGCCGAGATCGCCACGGACAGGAAAATGACCAAGTACAATGCACTCTTAAACACGCACTTTTTCGTGCCTCTAGCTCTCGAGACCTTAGGTCCAATTAACACCACTGGCCAAAACTTTATATCAGATCTAGGTCGTAGTCTGACGCTGTCCACAGGCAGGGTTGGACTGGCTTGCAAAAGCGACCCGGGAAATTTGGTCATGGGCGGCCCACATTAGCGAACGCTGAAGGCGCGAAACCTTTCAGGATAAAATTAGTCTGATAAGGGGTCTGAATGGTTCCCACCCGCCAATACTTTTTGTAATATAAAGGACTTTTTAGTTATTAATGAGCCAAATGGTATAGGCCTAAATATTGTTAAATGAATATTAAAAGATTAACAAAATTTAGGCACATGCTTTTTAATTTTTGACTTTTCGTAAATTCCTAATTACATTTGGAACTAATTGGTGCATTATGTAGTGACAGTTTGGTTTATTTCAAACACTTATGATCATGCTAGAATTAGTAGACACAACTTCACAATCGCGCAAACAGTTTTTTCATCGTATCACCAGTTGACGCCAAAGGTCAACGATGTTATCGTTATTAATTCTTTTCGCAAGCCATCAGCATGAAAGACCCTAAACTTGACTGAATTAGCAAATTTCTTTATCTGTTCAAAATGTGATTCAATTTCGAAAATGATCTCTTACAGGCAACTTGTGATGATGATAATGTCAATAGGAATTTGTAAGAAAAACAAATTTGAATAAGCCAGACTATTCAAATTGAATTGAAAGAGAACGTGGTAACAGCAAACAATATTTTTCTGCAAGATTTGCATTTATTTCAGTTGCTGTTTTCTGCATTAAGGACTGCTTCACTTTCTATGTCTCTTATTTCAGTGTCAAATAGCAAATTATATAGCCTAGTACGTATTCTTCAAGAGTAGTTTGAAACGTTTTCATTTCCATCCAATAATTCCTTTTGCAGCTGCTCTTTCGTTACATTGTCATCAACTCTTCTTAGCAACTCACTCAGGTGCTGTAGTCTATCACTGGGAATCCTTATCAAAATTTCTGAAAAATTACTTGGATCTAAACAAGACAAATCAGCATAAAGACTACCGTGCTCAGAGAATCTCCGTTTCAAACTACAAATCACTTGATCCACTACCATGTTGTGAACATTTACTCGAAATGTATCTTTCGCATTTGCGATTTGCTGATAGGCCTATTTAGCATATTCTCCTGGCAATTTCTTTCTTGATTTAATTCTTTTCTGTTTCAAAGCAGTCTCAACGTCAGTGTCGAGACTTCTTTTATCTAGCTCACTGTAACATGTAATAAGTTCTGAAAATGTGTAGCTGCTTTTAAAATGAGATCAAAAGTTCGATGCAATTGGCTTAATTCATTGATAGTATCTTGAACCATCTTATAGGCTCGTATAGGCCTAATGTCATACTGCTTGTCTGCAAATATTGAGATAACGCCGGAGTTGCTTGTTCTAACACTTTCAAAAACAATAATTTGTGTTGTCAAAATACATTCAAAACTTGTAAAAGAATTCAGGAGAGTTTTCGCTCTGTACTGGACATCCTTGTTAAATTTGAATTAAGAAGTAGAATCAAAATATCACAGGCCTACTATTTTTTAATCATATCTTTCTATTCTGGGAGCCAGCCCACCGGCCCACCGGGAATCTCCCGGTGACCCGGCGGCCCAGTCCAAGCCTGTCCACAGGAGACAAGAGAGAGACCTGCTTCTTGCTGCAGCGTCTCTCTATAACTGTCCAGCGGTTCAACTCGGTGGCTTTCCGCGGCACTTTAGCGGAGCCAGACCTTAGGGAGATGTGACACTAACGGCACTTATGACGCTCATATTAGACAGCTACTGCATCCTTGTCTATTGTAGCTTTCAGTATTGATGTTGATTTATGGAGAGAATAAATATAGCCTAGTTGTTATAATAATAATAATAATAATAATAATAATGATAATAATAATAATAAATAATAATAATAATAATAATAATAATAATAATATCTTTCCTTTAATAAGCGCCTGACAAACGCACTGCGCTGTACATTTACATGCTATGCAATTGAAATCTTAACTACTAACTGAACAGATGTTTTGCAAACGCCACAATACTAAATGCGGTCCGTAAGTTGCAAGACTTTAGGCCACACTGATAATTATTAGGCTATTATAACGGAACATTCTACAGAAAGGGAAAAGCAATTGAAAATGGTGAAAACTGATTGATAATTAATTAATTATCGATCATTAACATGAATTAATTTTAAAAAGCAGATTTGTAACCTTACCTCTTGGACTAGGTCGCTGATCATAGTGACGTCATCATTTTTGATGCTCATTACGCTAACAAGGAGTTTATTATTATAGGAGGTGTCAAATTCAAATTGAGTGAATTAATGAGTATTTGAGTGATTGGCCTGATTGACTTACAACATTATTACACTTTTAGAAACCGTTTTCATCGTCTGATAACGTTGAGCGTCAAAATGTGGTATTTATATTTATTTTAAAATTGGATGGTGAATGTAATCTAACAGAACATTTTGTATATCGCGTCGTAAGTGCCTCTCAGAGGAGCTGTGCATTGGTTGTAATCGTATTCGTAATTGCAGACGCAGTTGTAGGCTAATCGTAATCGTAATTGTAATCATAAACTCAGAATTTCAAAAGCGATATTCTAAAGCTAAGGGCAAAGCACCAGCTTATTAAAGACACTCACTTTTTCTCTTTGACTCATAGCTGGGTTCACAGTAGGGTGGAGTGAAATTATTTTTGGGCAAACGCTTTGTAATAGTTATCAAAAGTTGCCAGCATGTTTGCTGATTGTTGCCTTGAAGCCCTTGTAAGACATCCATTCTTCTGTCCTTCCATCCTTCTCCCCGTCCTCTCTTTGGGTCGTTTTTCCGTTCGTCCCTCTTCCGTCCTTCTCTCCTTTCGTACTTCCGTCCATCCTTCTGTCCGTAGACCACTGTCCGTCCCTCCTGCTGTCTGTCCTTGTGTCCGTTCGTCCTTCCGACTGTCCTTCCGCACTTCCATCTGTTTTGACGCCTCTCTTATTGGTCGACTGAATCGAACGTTTTCTCCCAACGTAGGCTATAGGCCTATCAGTAGCGGTGCAGATGTGCTGGTCGTTCGAAAGGACTCGAGTGACTTCCGTTTGGCATTTCCCTTCCATTACGCTTCCATTCTCTCCACTTTCCATCTCTCCACTTCTCCACCCGTTACGTGCATGTTTGGACGACGTCTGCGATGGAATTCGACGAGAGCTCTGTCAACTCGCCCCAACCCACGTGACTAATTCACCTGATCAAACGACTGAAGGGGCGGGGCGATAGCGCATTGGATAACACACTGACATAGAGAGCGAGAGGTACCGAGTTCGAGTCCCGTAGGGCGGACATGCTTTGTAGGCTACTACAAACGCTGTTAGCGTTGTGTATTGCAGACTGTCTGTTCTGTTAGTAGTTAAGATTTATGTCTTCTGTCATTTGTGTTCTTGTGAATTGTTTCAATTATTGTATAACATGTAAATGCACGGTGTCACGACATTTCGTCTACGACACTTCGTCGAGCGACAATTCGTCGAACGACATTTCGTCTACTAAGTTATTTTATATTGTCACTTTAAAATGGAAGCTGGATTGATGAAAACACTGTTTCCCGAAATGGAAGTGGGATTCATGAAAACATTCCTGTGTTGAAATAGAAGCTGAATTGATCAAAATAATTTTTCACGTAAAAATAAGCTGGAAATCAACCTGGATGCATGGATGAAAATAGGTTTCCATTCAACAGAAGCTGGATTGATGAAAATAATCTTTTCATTAATTAGAAGCTGGATTCCTGAGAATATATAGCACGTTTTAGCGAAACTATAAGAAAGCGGCCTCTGTTGATTAGCCGTAATGGATACAGATACACTAGTAGACGAAATGTCGTTATACGAATTGTCGTAGACGAAGTGTCGTTATACGAAATGTCGTTCGACGAGTTGTCGCGGAACCTTCATTCGCTGCTTGTGGCTTTGTGTCTCTTCGTATGTCTCTTTGCATCTACCTCTCACATTTTTCATTCAGTTTAAAATTACTCTCGACATTTCAATCTGTCTCGATTATCTGTCCTACATGCATTTATCGATTGCCTGGTTAGCTACATTTGTCAGTGATGGACAAAAGTTAACTAAAACGTTGAAAACTTTTAGTTAAACTTGAATGTTTAATTAAAGACGAATTTTAACTGCAGAAAAATAGTTTAGTTAAAACCAAAGTTTAACTAATATCACTTAGTTATCAACTGAAAAGTTTAACTAAAGAAATCAGCAACTGCGCAACTATCTTCGGCAATGATTGTCATGAATAGGCCTAACTGGTTTTATTACTCAAAGTCAAGTGAACTGCATTGAATTGCATGATGCATCATCGTTTGCATCAACAACTGTCTTCCGTGACTTGCATAGTTTGAAAGTGAAATTGTCATTTACGGTGTGCATTATTACCGTTTACATCACCTCTGTAATTGTTAAGATGCTTGTAAAAGAGTTTGCTCAAAGTTTGAAAAAGTTTAACTAACTATTTTTAGTTTAGTTAACTTATTTACAAAATCAGTTGCCAACTTTAGTTAAACTGGTTTTTTAGTTGAAAAATAGCTGAACTTTAACTAAAAAATAGTTTAGTGCCCATCACTGGACAGTGATACTTCTCTGATGGAACAGGTGAATGTATGATTGTCTATAATTAGTGTGACAGATGGATATCAGATTCTGTAGTCTAGTGTAGACGAACAGACAGAAACAGACAAACATACAGAAACAGACAGAGATACAGCAACATACAGACACAAAGATTTCAATATAATCTCACAGCATTATACATATTTTAATAATATATAACTGTGCAGTTGGCCACAGAGAGGAACAGACAGACATACAGCTCAACACAATATATTACTAAACAACGTTATACATATTATTTGACAAGGAATTACAAATACTGATACAGGGACATCGTCACACTGACCCAGGCTAATTGTTTGCGTTGTGGTCTCAGCTGCGATCTGCCTCTGATTACAATCTAGTATGGTCGGAGAAAGCTACAGGATCCAGAGCAACGACATTTGCCGTATCTGGCTCAACATGCCTGCTTAACAGTAGAAAGTAAATAAAATGAAAGTTCTGCATGTTGCGCCTTGGGATAGGCCTACCTTGAGACTCTCCATAAACGTGCCATACGTGTGACTTGCTTACTGGGATGGTCTGATAGTACAAAATTAATATTTAAAGAGCACAATATTCTAAAATTGAATAATACAAAATATCAAATTGGACTATTCATGTACTGTTATCATTATGGGCTTCTTCCATCACTGTTTGATAAATATTTCCTTAAGGGTGTAGCTAACTAGCTATCCATGGACATGATACTAGAGAATCCTGTAAATATCGAACCCCAGGGGCACGAACCAGGACTAAGCAGTTCCAATTAAATGCTCAGGTCCACCACTTTGGGATTCTCTTGCTCCAAATTTAATAAATATATTACACATGGCTCAATTTAAAGCTCAATTGAAACATTATCTCTTGAACATATAAAAAGAATAGAATGACTCGATAAATTGTACCTTAGTTAAGATTGTTTATAATGTACAACTGTGAACATTATAATCTGTTTTGTTTTGATTTTGTTTGTTTGTTTATTTTAAATCTTGTACTGCAATGTTTTGTTATTTAGTTGTTTGGCTATGATTTAGCCCTAAAATTGTTATTTAAGTTGAATTTTCTATAACTATATGATCATAAAAGTCGTCTTGCCATCAGTAAATATAATATGGAAAAGGGGCAGCCCTGCAATAGCGGATTATTTTATCCTTTAGGGCTGTCCTGTTGACGGCATCAGCAGATTAACATTTTTTTAAATGACTGATTGTTAATTAATTGTGCTGTTGTTAATTCAATAAACGGCTGATTGATTGATAAATTACAGTAGATCAGAGTCAATGAAAAACAGTTCGATAGAGTTAAAATGCTTGTAACTATAGAAATGAGAATTAACGGACAACCTAAAAAGAACTACATGACTATAGGCTATCGCAGAAACGCAAAATAAAAGCAGGATACTTGAATATGTCCGGTCCTACAGAAATACTCAGTTGCACGGTACTAAAGCTCTACTTTGAATACAAAACTGATATGCATGAATTCGTTCTTGCATATCATCATAGATTGAATGCTCAACACTTCCAATTTTACTCTTTGTTCACCAACTTTTGAACTAAAAGTGTAACGAAAAACGCTAAACAAAGCTGGATCCTTCAGTATGTCCAGTCCCACAGGAATACTCAGTTCTACTGTATTTCCTACTCTGAAAACAAAACATGAATTCGTTCGTGCATATCATCACAGATTGAAGGCTCAAAATTTTCATTTTCTTCCTTATTCACCAACTTTTGTCGGTGAACGTTAACAACGTCCAATATTTCAGGTAATTTCTGGTTGAGACATTAATTTTGTTTCTTCGTAGACTCGAAGGTCGCGAAATGTATTTTACAATCCTGATGTTTTCTCTCCATGTATTTCTAATGAAGTGCATAAACATATTTCCATACGCACATGAAAAATAGCGTCAGAATGTTCTCTGGTATAACTGGAATTTGTATGGCTTTTCTGAAGTATAGTTTCCAACATAATTTTGCAGACTGTGAACTTTGAAAACTGATTTTACAGACTCAGCAAGACGAGGAGTGGATTTTTTCATGACGCCTTAAACTTGATGCACATGAGAACGTTTTCTGACATATCTGGCAAAGGTATGGTTTCTCTCCAGTATGGGTTCGAAGATGGTCTCGCAGGTGACAAGATCGCGAAAAACTTTCTTTACATACTTGACATTGGTGTGGTCTCTCTCCGGTATGGATTCCAACATGCCTTTGTAAACTCGAAGATTTGGAAAATATTTCTTTACAAACAATACACAGAAATGGTTTCTCTTCGGAGTGGGTCATTTCATGACTTTTTAGATGTGAATTGCTTGAGAATGCCTTCTGGCATACCCGACAAAGGTATGATTTCTCTCCACTATGTGTTCTCATATGACGCTTTAGGTCATGTCTATGTATAGTTTCAACCTCACATAACTGACACGTGTACGGTTCAACTGCGGCATGAGTTCCGGCATGACGTATTAGATTTTGAGATCGGGAAAAACTCTTTGGACATATTTGACATTGGTAAGGCATCTCTCCAGTGTGGATTCTTGTATGACATATTAGACTGGAACAGTGAGAAAAGCGTTTCTGACATATTTGGCATTGGTAACATTTCTCTTCGGTATGAATTCTTGCAGGAACTGTTACAGTTGAAGATTTGGAAAACCGTTTTTGACATATTTGGCATTGGTTGGTTATTGCTTTAGTATGGAGTCCTGCATGACGTGCTAGACTGGAAGACTGAGAAAAACGTTCTTGGCATTTTTTACATACTGAAGGCATCTCTCCGGTATGGATTCTTGCTTGAACTGTTAGATTTGAAGATTGGGAAAACGTTTTTTTAAATGTTTGACACTGGTAAGGCCTCTCTCCAGTATGGATTCTAATATGGTTCTGTAGATGCTTTTCTTTTTCAGTTGAATCTCACTAAGCATTCAGTAGAAATCAAAACCTGTTCTTTAACTTTTGTCTTGCATTTATTTATTTATGATAGCCTAATAACCGAAAAACACCATACTCGTAAACTAAAGGACATACATGAGACAGATAATCAGAAATCAAAAACAGAATTCAACAGTTATGAAACAGAATGTAAACATTTACTTTTTTATCTGCGAGTGACTTTAAAGTGACGGATAAATAATACTAAAATCGTATGTTGGGAAGGGGATGGAGACGAGAGGGAGAAGGGAAAGGTAGAGGGAAATGGAGAATAGCATTGGTCACCACCATTTTGTACGGCAGAGTTGCGGGTTAGACTCTAGAATTACTGAGTTACTCCGAATGCCACAAATTTTACTCAAAGATATATCGCAGCGAAAGTAGTCAAGCGCACCTACAGCCGACTTTTTGAAACGATGCTACGATTTCTTATACTTTTTTAATTCTATAAAACCGCGTTGGAAAGTTGCCGATCTCGCCATATTGATACATCTACCGGAAGTCACGCCCGCAGATCCCGCACAGGATGCACAGCTCCACGTGTTTCATTTTATAGCGCATTTCTTGAACGTTGATTTACTGGTCAGATTCGTCCTCAAAATAGTGTTGCTGGTATTTGATATCGCAGTTAAAAAAATCGGAGGCCCAATGAAGCCCAGATAGAGAATTGTCTTACAAAGGAGTAGAGCTCGATGACTGGAAAGATGACTAGTTAGACATTTCTGGTTTCATGGATAGTCTGCTATAGAAAAGTAAATAACTAATTGTTTAACGTCTGCACTGATTAGGCTAGACCAAATTGAGAATTGTCTTACAAAGGAGTAAGTATTGGAAAGATGACTAACCCGTTAGACATTATTTTCTGGTTCATGTTGAATAGTCTGCAATGTCAGAAAACTAAATAGGCCTGACGTCTTTTAGGCTCTTTAATCAAAATCGATCACAGATTCAAAGAACATGTGGCCATATGTCTTTTGTAAATGAGGACCTTGTATTGTAAGTCTGTTTCATCACAAAGAAATTTTAATGTACATACAAAAACCGAAATTGGCCTACCAGAAATTGTCTGCAAAATAATAACCCATGTGAATAAGTTCCATTGTAAAAAGACTTGGATTTCAATTGCCAGATAACATCACGTAGGCCTACTTCTAAGTTAGAAAATCCCTAGTCTTACTGAGTTGAAAGCGATGTAGCCTATTAAGGATGCAACATGAGTTTAAATTTTGATTATTATATCCATCTGTTTATGGTTTTAAATCATTCGCCCATTATCGCTTTATTATTTTACACCAATCTAACATCTACTTCGGCGAGAATCCTTTTAATCGAACCAGCTTCTACTTAGGCAAGAATTCGTTCCATCAGGCCAGCTTCTCTTTGAGCAGGAATTATTTTTCATCAATACAACTTTAACTAAGAATTACTTTTCTTCAATCCAGCTTCGATTTAAACACGATTCTTTTAAACAGTCCAACTTTTATTAACGCAAAACTGTTTTCAAAAATTTGACTTCTATGTAGCAAGAATTCTTTTCGTCAATCCAACTTGTATTCGTCCAACGCATGAAACCCATGCAATGGCGAATAATGAAATACGCTAAAATAGACCGACCCAAAAGAAACGCCTGGCTTGACCAGGGTTAATAGCATGAAGATTCTTTGTGTAACGATGTCTGACACCCTTAGTTTCGACATGCACATTGATAAAATATGCTGTAGGGCCAGGCAGTCTCTTTATGCCCTCCGCGTGCTCACTGCCCATGGTCTAGCTGGCCCCAAGCTCTACGACGTGGTGCGAGCTACTACGCTGTCCCGTCTGCTATACGCAGCCCCGGCATGGTGGGGATATGCTGGGCAGCAAGAAAGGGGAAGACTCCAAGCCGTGATGAATAGGCTAATCCGTCAGCGGTATCTCCCTGGTGATAGTCCAAATATCGAACAGCTATGCCGTCTTGCCGATACCCGCCTGTTTTCGGCTGTTCTTGGAACACCAGGACATGTCCTCCACGGGTTGCTCCCCCCCAGCGAAGCCAACTGTTTACAGCCTACGCCCCAGACGCCATGACCGGGTGCTGCCAAAAGCTGACAACCAAATGAGGAAAACATTTATAGTCAGAATGCTGTTCGCATATTAATTAGATCTGTCTCGCAATCTCACTGGTCTTAGATACATTGTAGATTTTGATGCTTGATGTTTTGATGTTAATGTTAATTTATATTGCTCATGCTTGTTCACCAGAGTGCTGTTTGGCAGCTGGTTATATTAAAGAATATACTTACTTACTTACTTACTAGCCTATACCCTTATTTGAAACTAAGCTTACTACCAACAGTTCAAGTCGTTTATCCCGCAGAATTGATTGTTACAACAAAATCAGTTTACAACAATTTAAAAGTGTTTTTTTATTGTATTTAGGGATTTCTAAAGCGCCTCTCGCAGTACAACCCAATCAGAGGTGCTCCCAGTGCGAAAGCCTCCCTAGAATATATTAGATTTCAACTGAATGCTTAGAGAACTACACACTGAAAAAGGCAAACAAATGGAGGGCATGGACAATAATATCAGTCCACAGAAACTTGTAAGAGTTTCATTGTTTTCAACTCTAGTTTTGTGTAAATATCATATTTGAAGCACAAACTCGGATACTTCATAATCATAATGTCGAAAAGCATTTCCTTCAAACATTCATTAGGAAATTCCATCGTAAATGCAACAAAAGAAAAGTTACAAAGTTCTCAGCTGCAGAACCATATTAGAATCCATCCTGGAGAGAAATCTTACCAATGTCAAATATGTCAAAAACGTTTTTCTAAGTCTTCCCATTTTACAATTCATGCAAGAATCCATACTGGACATAGGCCTTACCAATGCAAAATATGTCAACGACGTTTTTCCCAATCTTCAAATCTAGCACGTCATGCAAGAATCCATACCGGAGAGATGCCTTACCAATGCCAACTATGTCAAAAACGGTTTTCTCAGTCTTCCAGTCTAAAACGTCATGCAAGAATTCATACCGGAGAGAAACCTCACCAATGCCCAGTATGTCAAAAACGTTTTTCTCAGCCTTCACATCTAAGCAATCATGCAAGAATTCACACTGGAGAGAAGCCTTACCAATGTCAAGTATGTAGAAAACGCTTTCCCGCATGTTCAAATCTAACACTTCATGCAAGAATTCATACCAGAGAGAAACCATACAAATGTCAGTTTTGTGAGTTTAAATCTGCGTATGAAGGTCATCTAAAGATTCATATTAGAAAGCATTCCGGAGATAAGCCATACCTTTGCCAGACATGTCAAAAAACATTCTCATCATATTCAGGTCTGAATCATCATGAAAAGACTCACTCTGAAGAGAAACGATTTCTGTGTATTCTTTGTAAAAAAATATTTTCCAGATCTTCATCGCTGCAAATTCATGTTAGAATCCATACTGGAGAGAGACCATACCAATGTCAGATATGTAAAAAGAGTTATTACAGATCTTCTGACCTGAGAGATCATGTTCGAACCCATACTGGAGAAAAACCGTACCAATGCAAGACATGTCAGAAACGGTTTATCCAATCTTGTTGTCTTAACAGCCATGCAAGAATTCATACTGGAGAGAAACCATACAACTGCCACTTATGTGAGTTTAAAAATAATAATAAAAGTAATCTAAAGAGGCACACGAGAACACATACTGGAGATAAACCATACCTTTGCAAGATATGTCAGAAAATGTTCTCGTGCGCTTCAGGTCTGAGGAGTCATGAAAACACTCACTCTATTTCTGACTCAAGTTTGTAAATTATTTTCCAAAGTTTAATGTCCTCAGCATTTTGTTGGAAACCATGTTTGAGAAAAGCCATACACATTCCCGTTATAATAGAGAACATTCTCTTGCGATCATTTAAGTTATGTCAGTAGCCTAAGCATGTCTATGCACTTCGTCTGATATACATGAATGAACCATAAATGGAGAGAAACCATCAGGTTTGTAGAAAACACATTTTTGCGATCTTCGAGTCTACGAAGAAACAAGTCTCAACCAGAAATTACCTAAAATATTTGACTTTATTGAGTTCACCAACAAAAGTTGGTGAACCACTAAGAAAAATGGAAGTGTTGAGCTACTCAGTCTATGATGTTATGACCGAACGAATTCTGCATATCAGTTTTGTACTCGAAGTAAAAGCTTTAGTTTAGTACAACTGAATATTCCTGCAGGACTGGACATATTCAAGGATCCTGCTTTTGTTTTGCGTTTTTTGGAATATTTTTGGTTCAATTCACGTGGGCCTATTATGGTTGTGTCTAGTTTTCAGCATTTTAACTCTATCGAACTGTTTTTGTTATTACACAGCTGGTATACTTCACATGATCTCCTGCAATTTTGTTCGTGTTTTCACTTAATTTTCACATAGTCCTACTCTTAACGCTTTTACTCTTCCAGAAATGCAATCAGAAAGTAATTGCATCGATGATTTCACGCATAGTCAGTTCTGATGGTAGCGATTCTGTTAAGGCTGAAATGTTTTTAGCAAAATAAAAGTTTTTGCGTTCTTTATTTGTCATAGATAACCCAAATTTAAACTTGAGCTTCTTTCGAGATCGGCAGGAATAAGTGTGAAGTCTCCAGTGGATCAAGGGTGACGACGTGACGTACCTTCTGCATCTTCTCGACACCGATTTGAACTATTATACTATAGTCCTTCACAGCTCTACGCTTTGCTACTCTCCCAGGTGACCACTACAAGATAGATGTGTGAGCAAGATGAGACATGGCGTGTGTGTGGGACACTGTCACATCCCATGCCAGGCATCGTCCACGTGACCAAGGGATGATTGCGACACCGTTTGTCCGCTTTCCGTCTTCTCATGAACAGCCGCGAGGCTCTCTCTCTGCTTAGCGCTGTCCAGCTGATGGCGTTTAGTAGGCCTATACTGTGCCGCTGTTGTTCCCGCCTCCTTTGAAAACCAATCGGTGGAGCCCACTTGCCTCAACTTTTTCTCGACAGTAGTTGCAAAAATGGGGATCACAAAGTGTATTGCCTACCCTCAACCCGACCGCGACCCATACCTTCTCGTCTGAGAGGCGCAGGCACAGTGCGGTCACAGAGGACCTACCATCACCAGAATGAGGTCCTCGTTAGGCTAGCAGGGAAGCACGATCGCGTGGATACCTAACAGGCCTGTCCATGTTTTGTCTGTACATCGGAGATCCTACTCTTGTTGTCGATGAGTTGGTGTTCCTGTTACACTCGTGTCGTCGGACCTGTCAGAGGCATCCACGCGCTGAGTGCTGAATTCTCAAGTTCGTATAATTATGGTGTCTCAGCCGACTCTGTTGGTAAGACACACGACATTGTTCGTTTGTGCTAGTAGCGGAAGCCAGGAAGTCGGAAATTTACAGAGCAGATGCACAAAGGACTCCCAGATCACCACCTCTCACCGGCAAGAAATTTTGGCTGAGAAAAGGGTTGATGGTAGAATTTTGGTTGAGATATATGTTGAAGGTAGAATTTGGCTGAGATATAGGTTGAAGGTAGATACAAGTGCCACGCGAGCCAGAGAATTTAAGATATGTAAAAACCTGTTGACTTCTTGATCCGAGGTTAATTGCAAGAACCGAGTTGGCGTACTCCAGGCGAGAGAAGACAAGAGATCGAGGAGGCTAAGAGAGGCCTAGAACTTGTGCGACGTAGGCTATAGCACTGATATGATACATGTAGAAACATGATTTGCAAAAGTTTGTGATGTGGGGTCAAAGTGTAAGATTTACTTGATTAGAAATTAAGGGTTCAGGTTATTTGTAATTCAATCTGTAGGTAACCATAATAATTATTATTATATATATATATCATGTATGTAATGGTGTCACGACAATTCGTCTACCGACATTCGTCGTCTACGACACTTCGTCTACAGAGCCATTTGGTCTGCCGACATTTCGTCTACAAAGTTATTTAATATTGCCACTTTAAAATGGAAGCTGGATTGATTGAAAAATCTGTTTCCCTCAATGGAAATTGGATTGACGAAAATATTCTTGTGTTGAAATAGAAGCTGGATTGATCGAAATAATTTTTACCGTAAATAGAAGCCGGATACCAGGCTAGATGCATGGATGAAACTAAGTTTCCATTCAATAGAAGTTGGATTGATGAAAATAATCTTTTCAGTAATTAGAAGCTGGCTTCCTGAGAATATTTAGCACGTTTTAGCGAAACTATAAGAAAGCGGTCTCTATTGATTAGCCGTAATGGATAAAGATACACTTGTAGACGAAATGTCGGTAGACGAAGTGTCTGTAGATCATGTGAAATGTCGTAGACGAAAAGTCTGATAGACGAGTTGTCGCTGAACTGTATAAATCCTATGTTCTAATACGCGACTTAACTAATGTTTCTCTCAATGATTTCTAAATGATAATAAATAATTTATAGAATGACATTATAGTTATTTAAGGTAGGCCTACATAAACCAGCCTATATTAATCTGACAACCGGACTCAGATTTTCACTAGTATATTATTTTTAAAGTTCGAACAAACTGAAAATCTGTCAAAGTAGTGATGTGTCACGTGTGTTAAATGTTTTTGAATATAAAAATCATAGTTTAGTGCAATGTAAACTTCTGATTTCCAACTGTAATTGCTGCAGCAAGAGTGAATTTGACACCTCTTATAGTACGATATAAACTCCTTGCTTACTTGATGAGCACAAACAATGATGACGTCACTTATCAGTGAGTTAGTCTGCGAGGTAACGTTACAAATCTACTGTTTCAAAATTAATTCAGATTAGTCGTCGATTATCAATCAGTCTTTGCAATTCGCAGTATTATTGCTTTTCTCTTTCAGTAGAATGATCCGTTTTAGTTATTATTATCAGTGTAAAGTCTCACAACTAGCGGACCGCAATTAGTCAATTATTGTGGCGTTTGCATATCCGTCGTTCGTTTACTTTAGTTCGTCAATATGTAGGATGCTTAAGTAAGCAAGTAAGTAAGTATACTCCTTATTTATCCAACTGCATAACCGCACTTTGGTTTACATGAAATTACGCATTATAAAGCATTCTTGTTAAAAACGTTTTTCTCATTAAGTTGTCAGCCTGTGATACAATTCGGTCATGCGGCCTTGGACGCAAGGAATAGCAATTAAAGCAAAATTAAGTAAGGGTATTATTGACCATCAACTTTCTAGACATGTCGTTTATTCACAAAGTTCTATTAGGTTTTAACGGGTTGTGAAACGAAGAAAAAGTAGTTAAATTAACAAAATCCTATAATTTATGGTTCTTTTGTAAACTCAGCTAACTGTAATTTTCACATGTTAAAGTACAGTCTCCGGACATTTCCCCCGGACATTTCTCCTCGGACATTCCCTTTTCCTCCGAACAGTAAGTAGGTAACTCTACCATTGTCCATGGTAACTGTCATTAATCCAACTTCTATTGAAGCAAAGACCTTCTTTCGTCAATCCAACTTCTATTTAAGTAAAGAATTTCGTTCATCAATCCAATTTCTATTGAAGCATATAATCTGTTTCATTTTCAATCCAGCTTATATTTAAGGAAAATAATTTCTTTCATCAATCCAACTTCTGTTAAAGTAAAGAATTATTTTCATCAGTCCAATTTCCGGGGGGGGAATGTCCGGGGCGAAAATGTCTTAGACCCTTACAGTACATGCTCATTCGTTTGAATACAGTGTGCAAGGACCATTTTAGATAGTGGAATATGTAGACTCTTTGTTCATGTTCAATGTGTTTCTTGTAATTGTCTTTGCAAATTGATATTTAGGCGATCAACATCGCGGAATTCTGATTCTGTCTCCCATAATTATATGCCTTTTATATTATTACTATGATGCTTTTTATTTTAGGTTAATAATAGGAATAACTAAATGCAAGATAAAAGAAAATGTACTTTTTTAGATTTCTACTGAATGCTTAGAGAACTTCAAACTGAAAAAGGCAAACAAATGGCGGGCTTGGAAAATAATATCACTTCACAGAAACTTACAAGAGTTTCAGTGTTTTCAACTCTAGCTATGTGTAAAAATCATATCTGAAGCACAAACTCTGTTACTTCATAATCATGATGTCGAAAAGCATTTCTTTCAAACATTCATTAGGATATTCCATCGTAAATGCAACACAAGAAAAGATAGAAAATTCCCAGCTGCAGAACCATATTAGAATCCATGCTGGAGAGAAATCTTACCAATGCCAAATATGTCAAAAGCGTTTTTCCCTATCTTCAAATCTAACACGTCATGCAAGAATCCATACTGGAGAGAAGCCTTACCAATGCCAAATATGTCAAAAACGTTTTTCTCAGTCTTCCAGTCTAAAATGTCATGCAAGAATTCATACTGGAGAGAAATCTTACCAATGCCAAATATGTCAAAAACGTTTTTCTCAGTCTTCCAGTCTAAAACGTCATGCAAGAATTCATACTGGAGAGAAATCTTACCAATGCCAAATATGTCAAAAACGTTTTTCTCAGTCTTCATATCTAACACGTCATGCAAGAATTCATACTGGAGAGATGCCTTACCAATGCCACAAGTATGTCAAAAACGTTTTGTCTTCAAATCTAACACGTCATGCAAGAATTCATACCGGAGTGAAACCATACAAATGCCAGTTATGTGAGTTTAAAACTAAGTATTGAAGGTGATCTAAAGAGTCATATGAGAAAGCATACTGGAGAGAAGCCATACCTTTGCCGGGTATGTCAGAAAACATTCTCAAACATTTCAGGTCTGAAAAGTCATGAAAAAACCCACTCTGAAGAGAAACCATTTCTGTGTATTCTTTGTAACAAAACATTTTCCACATCTTCATGCTCTACAAATTCATGCTAGAATCCATACTGGAGAGAGACCATACCAATGTCAGATATGTAAGAAGAGTTATTCCCAATCTTCTCACCTACGAGATCATGTTCGAATCCATACTGGAGAAAAACCATACCAATGCCAGACATGTCAAAAACGGTTTATCCAATCTTCTTATCTTAAAAGTCATGCAAGAATTCATACTGGAGAGAAACCATACCACTGCCAATTATGTGAGTTTAAAACTAATACTAAAAGTCATCTAAAGAGTCACACGAGAACACATACTGGAGAGAAACCATACCTTTGCCAGATATGTCAGAAAACGTTCTCACGCGCTTCAAGTCTAAGGCGTCATGAAAAAACCCACTCCGTGTCTAGCTGAAGTCTGTAAAATCAGTTTCCAAAGTTCACAGTCTGCAAAATTATGTTGTAATCCATACTTGAGAAAAGCCATACAAATTCCAGTTTTACCAGAGAAAATTCTCACGCGATTATTTCAGGTACGTTAGGAAACATATTGTTTATACACTTGTTAGAAATACATGAATGAACCCTTAATGGATTGTCAGGTTTGAAAAAAGACATTTTCGCAATCTTCGAATCTACGAAGAAACAAATGTCTCAACCAGAAATTACCTGAAATATTTGACGTTGTTGACGTTGGTGAACAAAGAATAAGACAAAGAACGATGGAGTGTTGAGTTACTCAGTCCTGATGATATGCACGAACGAATTCATGCATATCAGTTTTGTATTCAAAGTAAGAGCTTTAGTACAGTACATCTGAGTATTCCTGTAGGACTGGACATATTCAAGGATCCTGCTTTTGTTTTGCGTTTTTGTTACACTTTTAGTTCCATTTAGGTAGTTCTATATTCTTATATGTCTAGCTATAAGCGCCTTAACTCCATCGAACTGTTTTTGTTATTGCACTGCTTGTATACTTCACATGATCTATAGCTTTGTTCGTGTTTTCACTCAGTTCAAGTTTTACATAGTCGTACTCTCACGCTGTTACTGTTCCGTAAATGCAATCACAAAGTAATTGCAACGATAATTTCACACATAGGCCTAATCAATGCTGATGGTAACGATTCTGTTAAGTTTTAAATGTTTTAGCAAATAAAGTTTGCACGTTTATTTGTCGTAGTTTACCAGTAACGACTCTTAGAAATGTAGCATCCATGAACAGCTAAGGGTGGAAAAATCTTATGTCTAGTTATAAGCATTTGAACTCTATTTTTGTTATTGCACTGCTTGCATACTTCACATGATCAACTGTAAGTTTGTTCGTGTTTTTTACTCAATTCAAGTTTTAAGTAGTCTTACTCTCACGCTTTTACCGTTCCGTAAATACAGTCACAAAGTAATTGCAACGATAATTTCACACATATTTAGTGCTGATGATAGCAATGCTGTTAAGGTTGAAATGTTTCAGCAAATAAAGTTTGTTCGATCTTTATTTGTCATAGTTACCCGTAACGACTCATAGAAATGTAGCATCCTTGTACATGTAGGGCCTACAGCTGAGGGCGGAAGATAGATCCGCAGTAAATTGCCGACAACATAGTGAAATTTCGAAATATTTGTCATCCGAATGGGCCCAATAGATCAACTGCTTTTGTATGAATTTATCATACTTGGTTTTAAGTTTTGTTTCGCTTCATTTTGATTGATTGATTGATTGATTGATTGATTGAAACTGTTTATTGAAACACCACACATACGAGGAGACATACATACGCAAACAGCGAATGAAAGACACCGAAAGAGAGACAGTTTACTGCCAGATCCAAAATAAAAAAATGCGCGACAAAAAAACCACAGTTAAACTCAGCGCCACATTAACATCTATTTATCTTACTTTCTATGACGTCACAAAAATCGCCACACTCCGGAGGCGCAAGGTAAAAATATCGCCTTTGCATTATTTAATATCACGAAACAATCGGTTAATAATGCGTCGGTCGAGTGCCTCAGTCGTTTGATCACGTGAATTAGTCACGTGGGTTGGGGCGAGTTGACAGAGCTCTCGTCGAATTCCATCGCAAACGTCGTCCAAACAAACACGTAACGGGTGGAGGAGTGGGAGATGGGAAGTGGAGAGATGGGAAGTGGAGAGATGGGAAGTGGATAGAGGGGAAATGCCAAATTGAAGTCAATCGAGTCCATTCGAACGACCACGGACACTCCTACGCCGCTACAGCTATAGGTTGGGGAAACACGCCAAAAACAGGACGACGGAAGTGCGGAAGGACAGTCGGAAGGACGAGCGTACAGAAGGTAAAGGACATAAGGATGGACTTAAGGACGGGCAGAAGGACGGACAGTTGGACGAGAGGACGGGCGTCTACGGACAGAAGGACGGGGTAAGGACAGTCGGAAGAACGAACGGACAGAAGGACGGACAAACGGACGAACGCACATAATGACATAAGGACGGGCAGTTGGACGGGCATGAAGAAAGTCGCAAGGACGAACGAAGGACGAAGGAACTTAAGGACGGGCAGAAACAGTTGGACGGGAAGAATAACGGACAGAAGGTCGAGCGGACAAAGACACGAACAGACGAAAGAACGGACGGAAGGACGAACGCAAAGACGACCAGAGGAGAGGACATCGAGGCAACATCAGCTGGTGAGCGACTTGAGGTTCTGCGGTGGTGAGCGTGCACGACAATCATTAGGTATCCAAACAACTCTGCTAGACAAAGTCGTTCAATGAAGACTCCGATGGTTTGGAGTCGAACCCACCCGAACATTCCTCTTTCCTGGGTTTAGTTGAGAACGCTTCCGAGATCACCTACACTCTGAGGCATCCTTGGATTCTGAAGACGACCCCGAGTTTGCGACAGCACTCTTAGGCAACTGGCTATCCTGCCAATGTTTATCTTCAAGATATCACATTGATGAAAAAATAAGACTTAACAATAAGTTGAATACTTTAATAACTTAAATTACATAAGCATAAACAAATGTAATAAGCATAGTTGTTAAAACGATCAAATCAAAATAAAAACGGAAAAACGTCGTTTTATTGAAAAAATAAAACGGAAAAAAAACGAGAAAAAAACGAAAAAGAAAATAATTTGACTTTTGTTACATCTTTAACTGCATTTTAAAATTAAAAACCTTCTTTACACAATTTAACTTTTTAATCAGCAAATAGCCTAACATAATTTTTTTTAGTAAACACAAAGTAACAGTAATCTACAACAATTATTTTCTTTTTCATAAGTTTGGTTTAGAAGGAAATTGAGAAATTAAAAATAGTGAAATCTTTTCAAATTAAAATTGTATACATAAGTCACATAAATCCATGCAGACACAAGCAATTAAAAACTAAACTTTGTAAGTATAGTGTACTTAATTAAAAATTGTAGGTCTACTGACAATTCTGACTTATATGAGAACTTGATAGGTCTATGGAGCAATATCCGTCAGTTTATCAGTCAATCAGAGATTACTGAGTACAAAGACATTTCGCATTTTGGATAACTTAGAAATTCAAATAACTTTTATAAATTTTATTTCCTATAAGTTACTGTGCTGTTTGTTTCTCAACTGATGACAATTAAAAGGGACCTAAATTAGATGAATCCTTGAAAGGACGGAGACAACGTAAGGGATATCAGACAAAATAAAATTCAACAAATAGTAACAGATAGTAAATAATTAAATAAATTACCATACAAAAAATAAAACGGAAAAACGTGACGAGAAATAAAAAACGAAAAAAACGACGTTTTCTGGACAAGAATAAAAAGCGAAAAAACGTTTTTTACAACTATGGTAATAAGTAAGTTGGAATGGAATAATGGGAGATCCTCTCCTCTCGCCAGATCTCCTCTCCTCTCACTAAATCTACTATCCACTCACGAGATCTCCTATCCTCTCACCAGATTTCCTATCCTCTCACCAGATCTCACTCTATCTTCTCGCCAAATCTCCTATCCTCTGACCAGATCTCTCATCTCACCAGATCTTCTCTCCTCTCGCCCGATCTTCTATCTTATCACCAGATCTCCTATCCTCTGACCAGATCTCCTATCCTCCGACCAGATATTCTTTCCTCTCACCAGATCTTCTCTCCTCTCACCAAATATCGTCTTCTCTCACCAGATCTCTCTCCTCTGACCAGATCTCTCCTCTGACCAGATCTACTTTCCTCTCGCCGGTTCTCCTCTTCTTTCCCCAGATCTTCTTTCCCATCGCCAAAATGTCCTCTCCTCTCGCCAGATCTCCAATTATCTCGCCAGATCTCCTATCCTCTCACCAGATCTCCTATCTCAGAAATTGTGAATCCCCCGAGTTCAAATTTTGGCAGAGGGTATGCCCTACGAAGTTAGGAGAAGTCATGAAATTACAGGACCCGGGCTATATCTGGGGCCGAGGTGCGTTCCGCTAAAAACCAAAAGGGGTCAGATTGACCCCTTCAGTGCTTCTAAGTCTTAGTGTTAAAGTGACAATATCAAATAACTTTGTAGACGAAATGTCGGTAGACGAAATGACTGTAGACGATTTGTCGTGACACCGTTAACCCATTAACGCCCAATGATCCCATTTGGGAACACGCAGATAAATTTAAGTATAAAATAAGTGTAGTGTGTTATTTAGTTTCTCTGGGCAGCTTTTGACTGTTAAATAGTCCAACTGTTATATTTTAGCCTTATCTTGAGTTTGCAGAAATTTCTAGTGTGCGGCAGCCATCTTTGAAGTTTCGGGTTTTGTCAAAATTCGGCTGCTTTCGGTTTCTGATCTGCATATAAGGTAAGAGAATTTATATTTTAAAAGTGTTTATGTGATTTAAGTGTAACATTAATTAGCTACTGTTATGCCAAAGGTGAATTTAAAATTCAAATATATTGCGGTAGAAATGTTTAGTAAATCTTTGATGTTCCCAAACGGGAACATTGGGCACAAATGTAGTCTGTTCCCATTTGGGAACATGATGGAGAATTTCACTGAGTTATTGAAAACTCCGCATCGAGTGCATTACTACCGTCTATATTTATAAAAGAATATGAGATAAATTAGAATTTTTAGTTTACACAGCAATCACACTTTATATAATGTATTTTCAGGTGTAAAGAAAGGTCTCAGTCAACACGTTGTTACTTGTCTACCCAACTGCATTACCAACACGACGTGCCATGAGGTCTACTAAGACAACTTCTTCATGTGATAGCTGTGAGATGGCACGACAACCAGCGTGTGACTGTCGCTACCAATTTCATTGCAGTAGAGACATTTGAAAAGCTGGAGCTCAGCCAAAAAGTATGTGGTTGATACAAAACAACCAACTGTCATTGGAAAGTATACTCTTCACATGGGTGTTGTGGGAATTCTGGACCCCTTCATGTCTAACTATCACCTCGTGTTTCGATCCAAGAAGTGGTGGTGCCACTCTTTATCAACGGTTTGAGCATGGCTGTTGTTGCTGCCTGGAGTCTGCACGTTGAAGTCGGTGAATTATCTGATCACCTGGCGTTACGACGGCAAATTGTGAACAATACCACACAACGATTGGACAAGCCTCCAACAGCTCTATCAGATAGCCATGCAAATTTATTGCAGATAATCTGTGACATTCGCTTCGATGGAGTCGATCATCATCTGGGTTCCAAGTGCAAAACAAGCGAGATGTGTCGATGGTGTAAGAAGAATACAGGACTGTACTGCACAAAGTGCATTTTAGGTTTTACTTCGTCTACACTGCGAGCAGTAGTATGATAGCCTACTATCATGTCATCGCATTTGTCAGTCTCCTTGAAAGCACTGTAGAGAAATACCTGGTATATGCTGATGTGTATGGTCACTGTGTTCATTCGCAGAATAAGATTGTTAGGAATGGCAATGCTATCGTTGGCACTGCTTTATAACTTCTGAAAACTAGTTACTTCAATATTGATGTGTAATTTTATTGCTCTAGCAAAGCAGCCTGTGCTGTGCATAAAGTTAAACTAGTGTAGTAACTGAAAACCGCATATTTAACAGATTATCTGCAATAAATTTGCATGGTGTTCCCAAATGGGAACAGACTCCATATGTGCCCAATGTTCCCAAATGGGAACAGCACGCCATCTAGCGGCTGATCGCGGTATCACATAAATACAAGTTCCAAGGACCTTACCCTAGCATCATTTCTTAGATTCCCAAGTATCATAAAGATTGGCCACTGGGGGACAGTTTGGGCACTAATGGGTTAAATAGGCCTACTCGCAAAATTAGTTGAATATAAAATCGCTAGTTTAGTGCAAAGTAAAGATTTGATTTTCAACTTAAACTGCGTCTTGATTAATTTGACACCTCCCATAATGATATATAAACTCCTTGTTAACATAATGAGCACAGAAAATGATGACGTCACTATTATCAGCGGCCTAGTCTACTAGGTAAGGTTACAAATGTGCTTTTTAAATAAAATAATTCATGTTTATCGTCGATTATCATAGGTTTTCACAATTTTCAATTGCTTTTCCCTTTCTGTAGAATGTCCCTTTATAATAATAATAATTATCCGTGTAGCCTAAGTCTCGCAACTAATGGACCGCATTTAATATTTTGGTGTTTGCAAATCCGTCGTTCGTTTAGTTCGTCAATATCCAGGCTACTTAAGGATCATCTCCATAAATATCTTTCCCCATGCATATTAAAATTTCGGTAATCAATCGTTTTAGCGTTCGAAATTATTGGCCATTGTATCGAGACAACAACGGAGCTTACACTCGTATTCTAATTTACTCCTCCACACCTGCCCTCATGAATCCCGTCTGGGAATGCATGTAGCCTACTGCGAGCTGGAAGTCTTAGGGTTCATAGGCGTAGCCACATGAAGGCAGGAGGAGGCAGTTGCCTCCTCTTGGATTTTCCCGTATTTGCCTCCTCTTGCCCGAACTCCATCGCCATACAAATCTGCATGCAATTTACTTACTGCACTGTTCAAGCGAATGTTGTACCGTACGGCGTATACTATTTCCTGACACACAGACACAGTTTTCGTTTCCGGTAACAAACGCCTAACTTCAGTATTTTTCAAGTAAATTGTACTAATCGAATTATTGTGTATTATCGTCATTCCGACTCATTCGTCAATTCGTCAATAGTCATTATTATGTCTGCGGGGCCGCCAAATAAGAAACTTCGACAGATTGTGCTATCTTTTGCCAGCCAAAAGCCAGCGAAGAAATACACAGGTAACGACAGGTTATTAGTAATAACGCCTATGGTTATTAGTTATAATTAGTAACGAAGCTTCTCTTGAAGAAAAGACCTAGTTTCATCAATCCAACTTTATATACTTACGGAAACAATTATTTCCATCATCCAGCTTCTATTTAATCAAACTTCCATTTAGGCAAGAAATCATTCTCATCAATCCCTGCAGCTTCCATTTTAAAGCAACAATGTAAAATAATTTAGCAACGTAAACTTTTTGGTGGTGGCCGTGTCTGTGGTATTTGTACATTGGTCTGATCGTCATTTATGTCGCTGTCATAAAAGTATAAGCCTACTCACATTTAGCTTATTTTAATTTTCTTTTTGCTTGTTTACCGTCTATCGAGAGTTATCGGTTAAATACAGATTATGAATTCATTCTAAATGTGAATTGTTGTGCCTTTGTCCTTGAAGGTACTGCGCTGGAAAGAAAAGTTTGTGCAGCCCGCGGCAGTGAAACCTCCAACACTTCTGGAAACGTTGCAAGTTTGCGATCCAGTATTGTTCCCGAATATATACACGATACTGCAGCTGCTACTATCTCTGCCAGTGGGTTCTTGCTGCTGTGAAAGATCCTTCAGTGCACTGCGAAGGCTAAAGACTTTTCTCAGAACAACAACGTCCGAAGAACGGCTGAACGGATTGGCACTTGCCTACATACACAGAGACATTGATGTAGATTTAGACAGAGTGCTTCAGAAGTGGGACGGATCTGGGCATAGAAGAATTCATTTGGCTTTTTCGTCAACCGACAGCTGCTGAACATGGTTGTGACACCTATAGCACAGAAGTCGAGCATAAGTTACGTACTAAAATTAACATCTTTAATAGTCAGTAGATACAGAACTTGTCAAAATTACTGCAATGAAAGACAAGTTGAACTCATAACTTATGTGAACTTCTCACAATTTCATGCTCGTAAAATTTTTACGTTCACATACTGATGTTCTCTATACTTAAAATAATGGCGGCAGAAGCTTTGCAACTGTTAGTTTCAGACATGCTGAAAAAGCAACTGTTAGTTTCAGACATGCTTAAAAAGTAATTGCTGTGAATTATACTACCCCTAAAAAAAGGTCGTCAGGAAAAAAGTCTACGATTTTCGTCTATTGCTCCATGGATAAATTTTGCCTCCTCTTGTTTGCTCCATGGGTACATTTTGCCTCCTCTTGTGCCTCCTCTTGAAAAGAGGTCTGGGAATTTTTTTGAAAGGGAATAATTGGAAATTTTTACCGGAAAAATTCCCAAAAATTTAATAGCTTTTGAAAAATTTGGGGAAAATCTTGGGCCCAAGGCCAAAATTATTTTAAATTCCCCTTTTTTTCAAATCCCGCAAAAAAATAACGGGGTTTTTTTGAAAGGAAAGACGCCTCGGTTTTCCAAAGATAAATGTCAGGTTCCAAATGGCCTCTTAAAAAGTCGCCAATTCCAAAATTTCCTGGGCATTTTAATTTTAACGTGTTGCTTTCTTACAAAAAGGTTGAATCAGACCAATTCCCCCATTTAAAATTCACAAAATCCGGAAAATCAGGTTCCCCATAGGTACTTTTTAAATTTTACCCCAATTCCCTTTAAATGTACCAGGAAAAACCTTTAATTTTTCTATATTCCCTTTTTTGGGATTTTAATTTTTCTACAAAATTTTTGTTTAAAAACCCCTTCACCCATTAGGGGAAATTCCACAAAAATCCGAAAATTAAAGGTTTTAAATTTGGCCCACTTCCGAATTTCCAAAAATCCTTAAGGTGTGCAGGGAAAGGGGGTTGGGAAATAATCGGATGTGATTAAAAATTTCCCCTTCCCTTGGAAATTAAATTTTTTTAAAACTTCAATTCTTGGGGGGGAAAATTTTTTTGATGGAACAGTGGGGCCCACTAAAATAATTTTCCTTTGAAATTAATGTTTTAAAGGGGGGCCCCCCTGAAAAAACCAACTCATTATTAACCGAAAAATTGAGATTTTTTGGGGAAAGTTTAAAAATTTTTGGGTCTTAATTTTCAAAAAATTTTTTTAATGCTGGGGGAAACCCCCAAATTTTTATAATGAAAAAC
>JACEVL010000738.1:33839-65129 GCA_020284085.1 Aporrectodea caliginosa
CCCAAAAAAAGGGAACCACAAACCCCAAAAAAAATTTAAGGGAAAGAACATGGGATCCAAAAAGGGAAAAAGAGGCCAAAAAAGAAAAATTTAGGTTTTGAAAAAAAAAATCCACAAGAAAAAGCCTTTTTCTTTTTCCAAAATTTCGGGGTTAAAAAAAAAAGAGGTACTTTTGAAAAAAACCCCCAAAAAATGGGACAACCAAAAAAATTTTTGGGGAAAAAAATTTATTTGAAATTCCCAAAACTTTTCCCCCAAAAAATTCCAATTACCAATTAAAAAAAACAGGGGAAAAAGAAAATTTACATTGAAAAACCAAAAGCCCCCCAATTTCAAATCTAAAAATTAAGAATTTGGGGGAAAAAACCCCTGGATTCAAAAATTTTTCTCAATCATTTTAAAATAACTAAAAAATTCACAGGAAACCTTCAACAAATTAAAAAAGTTTTCCCAATTTCAATCAACCACTTAAAAATTCATACCGGAAAACCGTGAAATTATTTTTAGTTTAAATTACGTATGGGTTTTAAAAAGTTATAAAAAATAGGGAGAGAAGGTATTTGGGGGTTTTAAAAAAAATTTCTAAGTATTCATCGGAAAAATCAAAAAAAACCCCCTGGAGAAAAAAATCAAAAACTTAAAAAACCTTTTGTTTCAACGCTGCTTTAATTATCGGGAAGAACCAACTGTTACTGTTCCGTAACTGCACATAGAAGTAATTGCAACGATAATTTAACACTGTTAGTACTGATGTTAAAGTTGATAAGTATTAGTACATAAAGTTAGTTCGATCGTTATTTGTCATAGGTAATCAAACACGATATGCAGCATCCATCGTGTAAATTGCTCATATAAGGTTTGTTAAACACATTTTCGCGATCTTCGAGTCTACGGATAAGCAAAAATCTCAACGAGAAATTACCTGAAATATTTGACGTTATTGGGTTCACCAACAACAGTTGGTTTAACAAAATAGAAAAATGGACGTGTGGAGCGACCGAATCTATGATAATAACATAGCGTAAATCCGAACGAATTCATGCATATCAGTTTTGTATTCAAAGTAAAAGCTTTAGGGGGCCTTCTTCTCTTCTTATTTCTCTTCCATCAGTTTCCCGACGATGAGGCCCTTATGAAGCCTCTCCAGTGTTCTCTATTCCGTACTATGCTGCCGATCTTCGTTATGTCTGTACCCCTCTTGTTGAAGAGCTCCTTACAGGGTTTTCTCTGGTTGACGACCTGGGTGGCCCCGTATCCTCCACCCCTGCCGGACGCGACACCTCTTCTCTCTCGATCAGAGGCCCCGTTAATGTCGTTGCCCACTTTTCTTTTTAGCTTCATCATCATAAGGGTTTCTTGGTCATTTTGCCAGACGGTGACCAGTCCTCTCCTGGCAGGGTAAGGAGACCGGTGGGTCTTAACCCATTCGACGGGTCGTGACCTCCTTCGCTCTAAAGATGTCCTTCCAACACCTGCCGCCTGCGTTGGCCAGCTTTTCGGGGTTCCTGGTGAGCCTGTCCACCTCGCGTAGCGCCCTAGGAGGTTCTTCGGCCGGAGCCTTCTCCCCTGATGGCATAGCCTCACCAGGCATTCCCTTACTTGGCTGTTCACCCCCCACCACGCTGAGGTGCAGGTCGGTCTTGGGGGGTGGGAGCCAAGACAAGGGAATGCAGCCTAATTACAGTACAATTGAGTATTTCTGACTGGACATATTCAAGAATCCTTCTTTGCTTTGCATTTTTTAAACATTTTAAGTTCAATTTAGTTAAGCCTATTGTTGTGATGTCTAGTTAAGCATTTTTTAAAACTCTATTGCTTTTATTATTGCACTGTTGGCTTACTTCACATGATCTACTGCAGCTTCTTGTTTTCACTCAATCGTACTCTCAGGCTGTAGAATCCATGAACAACTGAGTGCGATACAATTCCAGTTTTATGTTGTTCCGTTTCGTCTAACCACCGTCTTTCCGTATAATTATGAACTATAATTGTGCCATACGAACGGTGAGAACTATTCAAATAATTCCGGTCGGAGTCAACGGGCTTTGCTGCCATAAGATTTCTAACGCTGACATCGGGTGTCATTAAACGTTGCCAGGGATCAATCCATCCAATCGCTATCTTGGAATGGTGTCTTTCGGACGCTATAAATTCTTCGTTTCGCTTATATACTTTTATTCTTATTCACTTTCAAGTTCTTTTTCTTATTTCCAGAGGTTTTTGGGTTACGTTCCACCTTATCTTTGTGATCTTATCCGTCGTCCTCTTTCGGCATCCTCTGGTCGCCCTCTACTTTCGTTAGCCCGATATGACCTCTTGGTGCCTCCGACACGGACTTCCTCTGCTCAATTTTTTGTATTGTATTGTATTTGAACGCTTGTTATAGCGCCCCTACCAGATTTCCCATTCAGAGGCGCTCCCGACTACTGCTGTAGTCGGAGTTTCACACTCGAAGCGCATGAGCAATTGCAGTGAAGGACTTGCCCAGGGTCCCACGCGGCGGCTTTGAGGTGGATTCGAACCCGCAACCCTCCAGCTGCAAGGCACCGAACATACCCCCAAACCACCGCGCCCCAGTATATTGTGTTGTGTTGTGTGTTGTGTTGTGTGTTGTATTGTACTCCACGTTTATATTGCGACCGAGGCCACCCGCAGTAAAGATCCGAGAAATTAATCTCTGATAAACCGACCGACCGGGAAGCGAACCCGGGGCGCCGGCGTGACGAGGCGGGCTACCAACCCACTCGGCCACTCAGGATCCTACCGTGCTTATGTGTCTGCCGACCCTTGGCTCTGGAACGATCAACTCTATGACTCGCTCTATGATCTTAACTGAGGGTACTTCTGTCTCTGCCTGCACTCTTAAGACGTTTCTTTTCTCGCTGGACTTTCGCACTGGGAGATCCTCTGATTGGGTAGTAGGCTACTGTGAGAAGCGCTTTAGAAATCCGTAAGTACAATACAATACAACACTTTTAAATTGTTGTCAACGGATTTTGATGTAACAATCAATTCTGCGGGATAAGCGACTTGAACTGTTGGTAGTAGTTTCGAATAAGGGTAAAAGTGAATTTTTGCGTATTTAATAATTATTATTGGCCATTGCATGGGTTTCAGCGTTGGTCCAATACAAGTTGGATTGACGAAAAGAATTCTTGCTGCATAGAAGTCAAATCGTTGAAAATAATATTTGCGTTAATAGAAGTTGGACTGTTGACAAGAATCTTGCTTAAATAGAAGTTGGATTGAAGAAAATAATTTTTAATTAAATAAAAGTTGTCTTGATGAAAAATAATTCCTGCTGAAATAGAAGCTGGACTGATTGAACGAATTCTTGCCTAAGCAGAAGCTGGATCGATTAAAAGGATTCTCGCCAATTAAGTAGACGTTGGATTGATGTAAAATAATAATGCTACAATCATAGGGTGAATGATTTAGAACCCTAAACAGGTAGATTTTTACCAAAATTTCAATGCATGTTGCATCCTTAATATATCGCTTTCAACTCGGTAAGACTAGGGATTTTCTAACTTAGAAGTTGCCTACGTGAGGTTATCTGGCTAATTAATGTCAGGGTAAGATTGGTGGGGAAAGCATGACAGTGGATGGTATAGACGTATAAATTTCTTTGTGATGTAAACAGCGACTAAGTCTTGCATAAGACCTCGCAGCTAATACTTCTGACCTATTGTTGTACTGTTCTTTGATTCCGAGATCGCTGTTCTGTCAAAGAATAGCCCACTTTCAATTGAATGTGGCCTATTTGTCTCTATTTTCTTAGGCTTACTTCTGAGTAGACTGACATTGATACTTCAACCTAACTAAATCCAAGTCTTTTTACAATGGAACTTCTCCACAGGGGTTATTATTTTGCAGACAATTTCTACAAGGCCTTTACATTAAAAGATAGAATTTGAAAGATTTAGGGCCTACAATACAACCTCATTTTCGAAAGATATATGGCCAAATTTTAACTGTACAGCTTTTGATTAAACAAAATAGGCCTACGTCAGTAATTTAGCTTTCCATGAAACCAGAAATGTCTAACTTTCCAAACATCGAGATCTAGGCTACTCCTTTCTAAGACAATTCTCTGTCTGGGCTTCATTCTGGCCTCCGGTTCTCTTTGTATACGATATCGAAAACCAGCAACACTATTTTCAGTTCGAATCAGACCAATAAATGAACGTTCAAGAAATGCGCTATAAAATATTTTTCACACTGAGCATCCTTGCCGAGATCTTCGGGGCGTAACATCCGGGATATGTGTCACTATGGCGAGATCGGCAACTTTCCAACCCTTTTTTCTACAATTAAAAAAGTGTAAGAAATCGTAGCATCGTTTGAAGAGGTCGGATATTATGTGCGTTTGACTACTTTCGCTGCGAGGTATCGTTGGTAAAATTGATGGCATTCGGAGTAACTTAGTATATCCCGAGTCTAACCATTGCCTTCTAGATACTACAGGCCGTAATCCTGACTAAATTTAGGTGTGTGACGTCACGCCAACGGTCTGACCGCTGCAAATGTCAACACGTAAAGCGATCTTCGTTTATTTTTTACTTTCCTGCTTGAAACTTGGAATATCGTTGCAAATTATCGAATAATATAGTTAAATAGTGAGATTTATAATCAAGTTACGCATTCTTATTCTTTGTTAGAACGTATAAATATTTATAACTGAAGTTTTGAACGTTTGGATTCTATCGTCGTCATCGTCGATCACGTCTTTGTGTTGCACTAAAATCCGTTGCCTCGTCATTGTTTTACGGGCAAACTTATAGTATCGGGGGCTGAAGGATTACACAGTATCTCTGGGCGTGCTGCGCGGAAGCCGGACGGTAGGGGTTTTTCTAATGACGCTAAACCCTAACCCTGACCCTAACAGACCCTTACGAAGCGACTGTCGACGCCTAACCTCACCCTAACCGACAGGCACGTAGCGAGACTTAAATTCAAGAGGAGGCAACTTCGCAGACCACTGGCAAATTCCTGGTCATTGGGATCATTGGTCAATAGAAGTTCCAGTATATAAAAAAGCAAGAGGAGGCAACTGCCTCCTCGTGCCTCAATGTGGCTACGCCTATGCTAACCGACACTCACGACGCCAGTAATCTTACGCACTAAATCCTTCAGCCCTGATTCTATAAGCTTGCCAGACGTAGTTCTAACTACACGCGCAAGAACGAGAAATCAGATTATACGTCAATCTTTAGCATATTTAATGAGTGTACACTGTACTGTAAAGGAAATTAGGAAAAGCTACAAAGCTTGTTGCGATGGATTCCTTGATCAAGAGACAATTTTCCAGTGAACGTCAATACATCAATATGCATTAAGACCAAAAGATTGACATTCTGATATGCAGACCAGGGATGATCATGGAGTAGGCTACAACAGTGGCTGAATCTGGACAAGATGACATCGTTTCAGGAGATTTGCTTGAACTCTACGAGACACGTTCCGCAATCTTAATATTTACTATGGAACTTTAAGGTGACGGATAGTTGCTTGTTGTGCTATATTCTTGATATATCTGATATGCCTTGCATTAGAGTCAGTATTCGTGTAACTAATGCTATGTCTGTTGTCATTTGCTGTGGGGCATACAGGGTTGATGACAGAAACTTGGAGTGGGTGATCAGTGATAATGGAAACTTGATTTAATTGACCAGTCTTCTGAGTCATTATCGGGGTTGGGAAAGTGGAAAGGTTGACTTCAGAGGTAAAGTAGAAATGGCTTTAGTTCTGTTGCATGATATATGTGAGCAGCAATGCTCACTTATCAGTAGCAGAGATCCTGAAGATGATTTGATGATGAAGATAGTAGCTACGTTATTAGTAAAGTTAAGAGCATTCGTGCTGTTGTCTAGACACGTCATACAGCAGTTGAACTTATTATAGTAATGCAATACTAAATACTGTGGGTGATTACTTACACTGGGCATTTCAGGTATTTTCGCTGTCACCTTCTGCATATGGTTTCTTACGTGACAGTACACTAATGTTGCCCCACTCTGTTTATTTACGTAATTTTCATCATGCTTTGCTGTTGAACTGAAGGCAATGCTCACATAACTTGTCTGACAAAAAAGTCAGCTGCTTGAGCCACATGAACGTTATGTGATTACTGACTATGCTGCTTGATAAGATCTACGTTCAGCCTAAAGTTTCATGCAAGGGTGGAATATAGTTAAAGGCTTTGCTGCAAATTGTGACATGACCCAGGCAACCACTGTCCAAGCATTTATGATTTGTTCAATTTTGTCTCACAGAAAAGATATAGCTGCCTTAATGCCTGTTAAAAACTAAAAGTCAGATGATGTGATGGAATGTGATATAAGTGCTTTTGAAGGAATGCTTTTTGACTGCAGTTTAATAAGTTTCTCGTATACAGACTTTTCGTCTACGAGACTTCGTCTACAGACACTTCGTCTACCGACATTTCGTCTACAAGTGTATCTGTATCCATTACGGCTAATCAACAGAGTCCGCTTTCTCATAGTTTCGCTAAAATGTGCTAAATATTCTCAGGAATCCAGTTTCTAATTACTGAAAAGATTATTTTCATCAATCCAGCTTCTATTGTTTTCATCCATGCATCCAGCTTGGTTTCCAGGACAATTACCGCCTGTACAATAACCCTGGACAATAACCCCTCCCCCGCCCGGACAATAACCCCTGGGCAATAACCCCTCTATGCTGATATATCAAGTATATAAATATACAAATAATGTATATTAATTATACAGTTTATATATTAATTGATTAGACATATAATTATTAGAGAACCATGCAACGTCAAAGTATGAAATTAAATGTGTAAAAGAAAATGTAAGTTTATCTTTTCCTTGATCAAATTTTATAAATTCCATCATAGATTTCCATTTGTACTGTACTATAGTGGCTGACCTCTTTCATGTCATATGGTAATTCTATCATGTCTACTCTGTGTCCAATTTTGTAATAATTGTCTAATAATTGGTTTTTAATGTATGGTAAGTCTTTCGTGTTTACTCAAGCTTTGGGTGTTTGGTCATTCTTTCATGGTTACTCTTAACTGTATGTACTGTATCGGTATGGGGGTTATTGTCCGGGGGGTCCATGGCTCCATGTTAATATCCGGAGGGTTATTGTCCAGGGGTTATTGTCCGGGAGGTTATTGTCCGGGGGGGTTATTGTCTCGGGGGTTATTGTCCAGGGGTTATTGTCCGGGGTTATTGTCCGGGGGTTATTGTCCTGTTACCTCCAGCTTGGTATCAAGCTTCTATTTATGGGAAAATTTATTTCGATCAATCCAGCTTCTATTTCAACACAGGAATTGCATTTGATAAAGTTTCTGTTCAGCTCTTCTGTAATTAGTCTGTGTCAGTTTTGTGCATTGCTTTATATCATTGTGCATTGATTTATATCATAAAATTTCTGAATTGCTATAATTTAAACAACTTCACCATCCAGCCAACCCACTCCACCCAATCATCATCCTCTCTGTCTTTAACGACCCCGGTCGCTAGGGCCTAGTGCCTACTCATCTCCAACTGAGCCATATCCAATACTGCACCACGACTTGGAAAGATCTTCTCCCGAATTCTGCAGAACTCAGTTCTTCCATCATCATTAATTCATCACAAGAATTTATATAGCGCCTCTTCAAGGGTACTACTCAGAGGTGCTCCCAAACCCAGCGTGGCCAAATAAGACGATCATAAAATGAGAGAGGAAAGCCTGAGAAGGGGTTCCAGGAAGGAAGCAAGGGACAAGGGGGGCTATTCCAAGACGAGGGGCCAACCACAGAGAAGGCACGACTCTGCCAAGTGGAGGTGCGAGCAAAAGGAACAAAGAGGAGACCTTTGCCACTCATCCTCCCTATCAGGCTGCTCAATGACCTCCTGGCTTTCCTTTCAAAACTGAAATATCACAGTTTCAAGAATTCCTACAGTGACTCATCTGATTCTAAAACTATACTGAACGATATCTGCCACTGATCGTACTCTGTCAGTGCCAGTCCCAAGCCTGGATGAAGGAGGAGGGCGACGCTAGTGGTCTGTTAATGGTACTACACAGTGGTCGTTAAACAGTAAACACAATGCACATAGCCTACACCTTAGCAGCTGCTCTGCCTCCTCTGTTGAAACCGGTAGCCTTTTGACTACCCTTTGGAAAACCCTTCTGACTTGACGCAGCGCGTGTGAATGAGCTCCTGTCTTGCGCTTATAACTTCTAGTGGTGCTTTAGAAGTTTAGAAAGTTGGAGATTACGATTACGCGTCTAATTTCTGTACCCTTTCATACACAGTTCAAGCAAGCCGTCAGACTTTACCGGTGACGTCACACAATCAGCATTACGGCCTGTAGTATCTAGAAGGCAATGTTTGAAATAGGGGATCGGTGATTGCCAAGATCATTGGAATAATGAATGATAATTCCGCCTATAGCAAAGGCTCTACATTCGTATGCGCCCTATAATACAGTTAAAATAGTGCGAACAATAAAATGGTCTTATTGTACTTTGACGGAACAACCAGTTGCAACACAGTAACTTAATATAATGGTGTTGGACAATATCTTTTTATTTTTATTATTATAATAAGGGATCGTCCATTAATTAGGCTATGTCAACAAAATAGGGGGGGGGTTTGGAAAAGTTTGACAGTTGTTGACAAGGGGGGCAGGAGGGTTCGGTACAATTTGAAGTCAACAATTTTTTTCCCAATGAATCAACACAGACCCATAAAAATGGTAGCGAAAACATTGAGTAGCCTAATGAGAAAAATGCATAAAGTTCTTAATGTTTAATAAGTACTAAAAAGCTGGTTATAAACTAAACTCATATATTTTGAAATTCGAGATTGCATTTTTATTGAGCCATTGTGTTTCTGTTTGTAGGGGTTGGGCCATTGTTGACATAATTTTTAAGAGGGTCCGTCAATGTTTGACAGTTGTTGACAAGGGGGAGGGGTCAAAAACTGCCTAAAATTTGTTGACGTAATTAATGGACGACCCCTAAGGACGGGAGACAGAAGGACGGACATAAGGATGGACAGTTGGACGGCGGACAGGCTTCTACGGACAGAAGAACAGACGGAAGGACGGAAGGAGAGAAGGACGGAAAGACAAAGGGACAGACGGAAGAACCGACCGAAGGACGAACGGAAAAGTTTCCCCGAAGAGAGGATGGGCAGAAGGATGGACGAACAGAAGAATGGATGTCTTACAAGGACTTCAAGGCAACAATCAGCAAACATGCTGGCAACTTTTGATCACGATTACAAAACGTTTGCTCAAACAAATTCACTCCACTCTATTGTGTACCCAGCTATCAGTCAGAATGATGGAAACACTGTTCGTCTTTAATAAGCTATAGTGCTTTGCCCTTAGCTTTAGAATAGCGCTTTTGAAATTCAGTGTTTATGATTGCGATTATGATTAGCCTACAACTAGGGCCTACGATTCCAATTGCGATTACGATTGCAACCAGTGCACAGCGCATCTGAGAGGCACTTATGACGCGCTATCCAAATGTTCTGTTAGATTACATTCACCAGCAAATTTTAAAATAAATACCTCATTTTGACGCTGGACGTTATCAGACGATGGTAATGGTTTGTAAAAGTGTAATTTGTAAGGCAATCAAGCCAATCAATCAATCACTCATTCATTCACTCAATTTGAATTTGACACCTCCTATAATACGATATAAACTCCTTGTTAACGTAATGAGCACAAAAAATGATGACGTCACTATTATCAGCGACCTAGTCCAAGAGGTAAGGTTACAAATCTACTTTTTAAAATTAATTCATGTTAATGATCGATTATAAATCAGTTTTCACAATTTTCAATTGCTTTTCCCTTTCTGTAGAATGTTCCGTTATAATAATCATTAGTTTGGCCTAAAGACTTGCAACTTACGGACCGCATTTAATATTGTGGCGTTTGCATATCCGTCGATCGTTTAGTTCGTCAATTCTTAGACTACTTAAGGATAATCTCAATAAATATCTTTCCCACGCACACTAAAAATTTCGGTAATCTATCGTTTCAGCGTTCTAAATTATTCGCCAGTGTTTTGGATTTAGCGTTGGTCGAATAGAAGTTGTATTTTCGAAAATAATTCTTGCTAAATAGAAGTGGGATTGATGACCATAGTCTTTACTTTTAAATAGAAGTTGGATTTACGAAAAGTAATTCTTGTCTAAATAGAAGTTGCATTGCCGAAAAATAATTTTTGCTTAAATATATGAGCTGGATTGGTTTAAACGAAATGCTAGCACAAATAGAGGCTAGATAGATTAAAAGGATTCTTGCCAAAGTAGACTTTGGATTGATGAAAACTAATAATGCTACAATGGGCGAATAATAATTATTTAGAACGCTAATTATATTATATAATTTATATACGACAGATAATAAAATTTTCCGCGCATGTTGCACCATTTTAGGCCTATATCTCTGTCAACTCGGTAAGACTAGGGATTTACTAAGTATGTATGTGAGGTTATTTTGGCTTAGGAATTTCAAGGAAAGATTGGTGGAAAAGGTATGACAGTGGATGGTTTAGACATAAACATTATTTTCTTGGTGACTGTCAAGATGGACCACCGAAACACACAGTTATTACCTCTGACCTAAAAAAATGACTGAAATCCGCTGTGTGTTATATTCTCGGAAAATTATTTGAACATAAAATCGCTAGTTTAGTGTATTGTAAAGTTTTGATTTCCAGCTGTAAAATGCGTCTAGAGTGAATTTGAAGCCTCCTATAATAAGATATAAATTCCTTGTTAACGTATTCAACACATAATGATGACGTCACTATTATCTACTGGGTAATCAATCTTTTCATAATTTTCAATTCTTTAACCGTTTCATTAGAATGCCCCCTTGAAATAAGTATCAGTGCGAAGTCTCACAAATAGCGAACCGCATTTAATATAGTGTCGTTTAGCCTACATACATGTATCCGTCGTTCGTTTAGTTCGTCAGTATTTAGTATTTAGGGTACTTAAGGGTAATTTCCATAAAAATAGAAGCTGGATTGATGAAAATAATCTTTTCTGTAATTAGAAGCTGGATTCCTGAGACTATGTAGCACGTTTTAGCGAAACTATAAGAAAGCGGCCTCCGTTGATTAGCCGTAATGGATACAGATACACTTGTAGACGAAATGTCGGTAGACGAAGTGTCTGTAGGCCTAGACGAGGTGTCGTAGACGAAGTGTCTGTAGACGAGGTGTCGTAGACGAAGTGTCTGTGGACGAGGTGTCGCGGAACCGGTTTTACACGCACACATTTCTTGGTAATTGTCAAGAGAGACGACTAAAATTCTTGCATAGGAACTCACACCTATAATTACCTATGACCTGTTGATTGTTGCACAGTTCTCTGAATCTGAGGTGGCTGTTCATTCACAGAATAGCCTACTTTCAATTGGATATATTTGGTTTTTATTTTCAAATACCTACTTATGAGTAGGCTTACATTAATACTTAACCCTAACTAAATCCAAGTCCATTTACAATCAATGGTACTTCCGCACAGGGGTTATTATTTTGCAGATATCTTCATTTATACATAAAAACTTAAAATGTTAAAATTTACAAGGTCCTCATTTTAAAAAGATATTATTATGGCTACTTATTAATTGTACAGATTTTAATATATTAAATAAAAACGTCAATTATTTACTTTTCTATAACGGACTTTCCATGAAACCACAAATGTCTTAAGTAGCCTAAGCAAATATTTTCTCGTTCTTATTTTCTACAGAACCATATTAGAATTCACACTGGAGAGATGCCTTACCAATGCCAAATATGTCAAAAACGTTTTTCACGAGCTGCAAGTCTAACAATTCACGCAAGAATCCATACTGGAGAGAAATCATACCAATGCCAAATATGTCAAAAACGTTTTTCACGAGCTGCAAGTCTAACAATTCACGCAAGAATCCATACTGGAGAGAAATCATACCAATGCCAAGTATGTCAAAAACGTTTTTCTCGGTGTTTCAGTCTAACATGTCATACAAGAATCCACACTGGAGAGACGCCTTTCCAATGCCTAGTATGTCAAAAACGTTTTTCTCGGTGTTTCAGTCTAACATGTCATACAAGAATCCACACTGGAGAGACGCCTTTCCAATGCCTAGTATGTCAAAAGCGTTTTTCCCTATCACAAAATCTAGAACGTCATGCCAGAACTCATACCGGATTGGAACCGTACAAGTGCCAGTTATGTGAACTTAAAACTAAGTATAAAGATAATCTAAAGCGTCATATGAGAACACATACTGGAGAGAAATCATACCTTTGCCGGGTATGTCAGAAAACATTCTCAAACAATTCACATATGAAAAGTCATGAAAAAACCCATTATCAAGAGAAACCATTTCTGTGTATTGTTTGTAAACATATATCTTCGACATCTACAAGTTTAAAAAGACATGTTAGAATCCATACTGGAGAGAGACCATACCAATGTCAGGTATGTAAAAAAAGTTATACCCGATCTTCTCACCTGGGAGACCATGTTCGAACTCATACTGGAGAAAAACCGTACCAGTGTCAGACATGTCAAAAACGGTTTATTCGATATGGTGGTCTTAAAAGTCATGCAAGAATTCATACTGGAGAGAAACCATACCACTGCGACTTATGTGATTTTAAAACTTATGCTAACAGTGATCTAAAGATTCACTTGAGAACACACAATGGAGAGAAACCATACCTTTGCCAGATATGTCGGAAAACGTTCTCATCTGCATCAGGTTTAAGGCGTCATGAAAAAATCCACTCCTTGTCTAGCTAAAGTCTGGAAAATCAGTTGACAATTATACTTCAGGACACCCAAACAGATTCAGTTTTAGCATAGATCAATCTCATGAAAGAATCTTATGCGGGGAGAAACCATCCTGTGTCAGTTTTTTGTTAAACACATTTTCGCGATCTTCGTGTCTACGAAGAAACAAAGGTATCAACCAGAAATTACCTGAAATATTTGAATAAAAATGGAAGTGTGTACTGCTACAGTAGAGCTACTCAATCTATGATACGTATGAACGAATTCATTCGTATCAGTTTTGTATTCAAAGTAAGAGCTTTAGTACAGTGGCGTAACCAAGGGTTTAGGCGCCCATTAGCGCCTAAACCGCTGAAAGCTAATTTTGCGCCCCTCTGGTGCTGCGTCCGGGGGCGTCCGCCCACCTCTGCATCCCCCCTTTGTTATGCCACTGTTTTAGTACAGTACAACTGAGTAGGACTGTACATAATTATTATTCAAGGATCCTGCTTTTGTTTTGCGCTTTTGTGACGCTTTTAGTTCCATTAAGGTAGGCCTATAGTTCTTATTTCTAGTTATAAGAACTTTAACTCTTTCGAACTGTTTTTGTTATTGCACTGCTGGTTTACTTAACATGATCTAATGTAACTTTGTTCGTGTTTTCACTTAATTCAGGTTTTACACAGACGTACTCTCACGCTTTTACTCTTCCGTAAATGCAATCAGAAAATAATTGCATCGATGATTTCACGCATAGTCAGTTTTGATTGTAGCGATTCTGTTAAGGTTGAAATGATTTGGCAAAATAAAGTTTTTCCTTCTTTATTTGTCACAGATAACCCAAATTTAAACTCCCCAGCTTCTTTCGAGATCGGTAGAAATAAGTGTGAAGTCTCCAGTGGATCAAGGGTGACGTACCTTATGCGTCTTTCCAACACCGATATGAAATCTATAACAGCTTCTCTCCCAGGTGACCACTACAATGACATGGGAGCCATTGATTGGGTGCACTTAACCCATTGCACGCAGCAGCTTGGACGGCGGCTTGGCCAGTTCTAATGGATGTGTGAGCATGACGAGATGATATACGAGGTGTCACATCCCACGCCAGGCATCGTCCACCTGACCAAGTGTGACACTGATTGGCCGCTTTCCGTCTGCTCGTGAACGGTCGTGAGCCTCTCTCTATGCAGAGATTTTCTCTCTGCTTAGCGCTGTCCAGATGATGTTGTTCAGTCAACCCGTAACGCTCCTCCTCCGCCTTTCCAAGGGATGTTGACTCCTCTGCCTCCTCCTCCTCCTCTTCCTCCTCCTCCTCCTCCTCCTCCTTCCTCTCTTTCTCCTTCTCCTTCTCGTCTACAAACGTAATCGGTGGAGCCCACTTGCGTCAACTTTTTCTCGAGAGTAGTTGTGAAAATGGGGTTCACAAAGTGTCGTGCCTAGAGAAACCATACCTTTGCCGGGAATGTCAGAAAACGTTCTCACGGGCTTCAGGTCTGAGACGTCATGAAAAAACCCATTCCGTGTCTATCTCAAGTCTGTAAAACATTTTCGAAAGTTTACAGTCTGCAGTCTGCACAACTTATTATGTTGAAAACCTTACTCGAGAACTGTATTGCAAATTCCAGTTATACTAGAAGACATTTTCACGCGATTATTACAGGTATGTCAGGAAACATTTTAATTCACTTCGTCAGAAATATGTAAATGAAACCTAAATGACGATAACACAAAAGGTTTGGAAAAACTATTTTCGCGATCTTAGAGTCTTCGGAGAAACAAAAGTCTCATTCATTCATTCATTCATTCATTCATTCAGAACATTTATATAGCGCCTCTTCAAGAAACTACTCAGAAGCGCTCCCGGCCCAGCCACGACTAAAGAAAAAGACTTGAGGGACTTGTAGAACCCTGCCGGTTGGCTCACAAGTAAAGAGCGGAGCTTAAGCGGGAGGTCATTCCAGGTGGAAGGTCCCACAACCGAAAAAGCACGGCGCTGCTTAGTAGCCAAGCGTGCCCGTGGAACTAGGAGCTCACCCCTCGTCGTAGAACGAAGCGCCCGACGCGCTGCAACGTCGGACACTGGGCGGCAAAGATCACGCAAGTAAGATGGAGCACAGCCAAGAACGCAGCGAGAAACTAGAGCAGCAGTGCGGTATGAGATCCGCTGAGAGATAGGCAGCCAGTGCAACACATCACGTATGTATGCAGAGACAGGAGAGAACTTAGGTAGTCGTCCAATGAGACGAGCAGCCGAGCGTAGAACTCGATCTAGTCGCCCCAGAACCCCAAGAGGAAGGCCAGCAAGTAGGGAGCAACAGTTGTCAATTCGACTGGTAACAAAGGCGTGAACAAGGACCACGACCGCATCATGAGAAAGAGAGCGAGAGACCACTCGAAGCTGACGAAGCTGATAATAACAACTCCGTGCAACCAGGCTCACATGTTGAGACAAAGTAAGCTCAGAGTCAAGAGTAAGTCCCAGATCACGAACTGTAACTGAAAAGGTTATGTGAGGAAAGAGCAAGGTAAGTTGGGAAAAGTCGATACCCTGAAGTTGCCTACGGCCACCCAACCAAATAAGTTGTGTCTTAGAGGGATTTAAGAGTAGCCGATTAGAGGCCATCCAAGAAGAGAGGACATCCATAGTCAGACACATCTGGCTTACAGTAGCCACCGCATCCGCCGAATGGGTGTGGATGTAGGCTTGCACATCATCGGCAAATAGTTGGTGCAGAAGCCTCTGAGATGCCAGCAAGGGGCAGAGATCAGCAGTATAAAGAAGGTATAGCAGTGGGCCCAGGACAGAACCCTGGGGCACCCCAAAAGGAGCAGAGACCCAAAGAGACCTGGACGAACCAAGGACTACACAGTTTGAGCGGTCAGTTAAGAAGGATGTAAGCCAATCCAGAGGCTGATCCACCAAGCCAAAGGAAGTAGAGAGACGCTGTAAGAGAATGGAGTGGTCCACAGAGTCAAAGGCAGAGCTTACGTCAAAGAGAGCAAGAAGAGTAACCTGACCACGGTCAATTGCGCTATAGAAGTCTGACAAAAGTCGAAGCAGGAGAGTCTCCGTGGAGTGATTCCGACGGAAACCCGACTGCTGCGACGGAATCAATTCATTCATATCCAGATATGCCCACAGCTGGTTAGCAACAATACGTTCCAGTATTTTAGATAGAAAAGTAACGTTAGCAATGGGGCGATAGTTTGCTGGATCACTTTGATCCAGACCATCGCGCTTCAAAACTGGTAGGAGAACGGAGCGTTTCTGTGAGACGGGTAAGCACGCCTCACGGATCGAACAGTTGCACAGAATAGTGAGGAAGGGAAGGAGGTCGTCTATAAGTTCCTGAACAAGAAATGTTGGTGCAGGATCCAGCTCGCACGTCTTGGCGGCAGAGGAGAGGATGAGTCGACGCAGCTCCTCGCCCGAAATCTCCTGGAGTGCAGAAAGCCGATGCTCCGTGGTAGAAAACGTAGGTGGAGAAGAATCGGCGGTGGAACTCCGAATGGACGAAATCTTGGCAGAGAATCGTTCCAAGAATACCTCAGCAGAGAACGGCGGAGGAGACTCCGACTGTCGACCACCCCTCTGACGGCCAAGGAGAAACCAGAAATTACGTGAAATATTGGACGTTATTGAGTTCAGCAACAACAGTTGGTGAAAAAATTAGAAAAATGCAAATGTGGAGCTACTCAATCTATGATGATACGCTCGAACGATTTTCTTGCATATCAATTTTGTATTCAAAGTGAGGGTTTTAGTGCAGTGCAACTGAGTTTTCCTGTAACACTTGGACATATTCAAGGATCCTGCTTTGGTTTTGGAAATTTTTAGTTCAGTTTAGGTAGCCCGATTATGCTTGTGTCTAATGAAGCATTTTAACTCTATTGTTTTTATAATTGTTTCGATTGTATGTTTCACGTGATCTACTGTGGCTGATTTTGTGTTGTGTTCACTCAATCCAAGTTTTACGTGTGTGTCTAGTTAGGCACTCTAACTCCATTGAAATGTTTTTTATTATTTAACCCAAAATATACTCAGCATGTTCTACTGTAGCTTTTTCGAGCTGTTTTTACTCAAACCAAATTTTACATGGTCGTGTTCTCACGTAACTGCACATACAAGTAATTGCAACGATAATTTCACACCATTAGTACTGATGTTAAAGTTGATAAGTCTTAGTAAATAAAGTTAGTTCGATCTTTATTTGTCATAGTTAAGCAAATACGATATGCAGCATCCATCTTGTAAATGCAATGAGGCTGAGAGCGCAAGATAGATCTGCAGTAAATTGCTCACAAAGGGTTTGTTAAAACATTTTCACAATCTTCAAGTCTACGGAGAAACAAGTCTCAACCAGAAACTACCTGAAATATTTGACGTCATTGAGTTCACCAACAGTTGATGAAAGTAAGAAAAATGGATGTGTGGAGCGAATCAATCTTTGATGATAGTATACACACGAACGAATTCTTGCATATCAGATTTCAATTCAAAGTAAGAGTATTTCTGTAGGAAAGAACATAATTATTCAAGGATCCTGGTTTTGATTAGCGTTTTTTTAACATTTTAAGTTCCATTTAGTTAAGCCTATTAATCTTAGGTGTAATTAATCATTTTAGCTGTTGTTCTTATTATTGTACTGATTGTTTACGTCACGTGATCTACTGTAGCGATTAGGCCTACGTGTTTTCACTCAATCGAAGTTTTTCATGTTCGTAAACTCTCAGGCTGTTTTCGTGTCCCGTAGCTGCAATAAAAAAGTTACTGCAACGATAATTTCATACATGTATGATAAGTTTGGTTAAGGTTGAAATGTCTTAGCAAATAAAGTTTGTTCGATCTTTATTTGTCATAGTTAGTCAGTATCGACTCTTAGAAATGCAGTAGCATCCATGAACAACTGAGTGCGATCCAATTCCAGTTTTATGTTGTTCCGTTTCTTCTAAACGCCGTCTTCCCATTATGAACTATATTGTGCCATACGAACGGTGAGAACTATTCAAATAATTTCTGTCGGAGTCAACGACCTTTGCTGCCATAAGATGTTTAACGCTGCCATGGATCGATCCATGCATATCGCTATGCAGAGTCACTAGCTAAAGGAACACGCAGCTCGGAAGGAAGATTATTCCACGTGGTCGTCCCAACCACTGAGAAGGCACGACGCTGCATCTTTGAAGTGCGTGCAAATGGAATAGCATGTTCGCCTCGAGACGCAGAACGAAGATATCTGCGGGCAGCCAAACCTGAGGTGGGTCAACAGAATTCGCGCAAGTAGGCTGGGGCGCTCTCTATGTGGAACCGCCAGACCCGGACCCAAATCCTAAATTGAATGCGATGGGAAACAGGAAGCCAGTGGAGTAGGCTACGTCACGCATATAATGCGAGACATGGTAAAGTTTCCAGAAACCACCAACAAGCCTGTAGCAGCTGCACGAATGGATGTGTGAGCATGATGAGTCGTGGCATAGGTGTGGGACACTGTCACATCCTATGCTTGGCTTCTTCCACCTAACTAAGTAACTATGATTGTGACATCGTTTGTCCGCTTTCCTTCTGCTAATGAGTGTCTCTCTCTGTGCTGAGATTTTCTCTCTGCTCAGCGCTGTACAGATGATGATGTTCGTAACGCTGTTCTTCCACGCCTCCTGCTCCTCCTCCTCCTCCTGCTCCTCCTTCTCCTCCTCCTCAGCAAACCAATCGGTGGAGCCCATTTGCGTCAACTTTTTCTCAACAGCAGTGGCACAAGGTGTCACGACACTTCGTCTACCGACATTTCGTCTACGAAACTTCATCTACAGACCTACCTAAATTTCGTCTACAAAGTTACTTGATATTGTCAATTTAAAATGGAAGCTGGATTGATCGAAATAATTTTCCAGTAAATAGAAGCTAGAAATCAACCTGGATGCATGGATGAAAATAAGTTTCCATTCAATAGAAGCTGGATTGATGAAAATAATCTTGTCAGTAATTAGAAGCTGGATTCCTGAGAATATATAGCACGTTTTAGCGAAACTATATGAAAGAGGCCTCTGTTGATTAGCCGTAATGGATATAGATACACTTGTATCTGTATCACTAACAAATTAGTGCCACTTACGTACCTTAATTAGGTTCACTTGTATCTGTATCACTAACAAATTAGTGCCACTTACGTAGACGAAATGTCGTTAGACGAAGTGTCGGTAGACGAATTGTCGCGGAACCGTGGCACAAAATTAGGTTCACAAAGTTTCGTCTCAATCCACCGCGATTTCCTCTCAGACGAGGAGGCACGGATCACTGTCGGGTTGAGGGTAGGCACGACACTTTGTGAACCCCATTTTTGCATTTGCTGGTGTCGCCGCACTTGTCAGAGGCATCAACGCGTTGAGTGCTGAATTCGCAAGTTCGTATCATGGTATCTCAGTCAACTCCTCTGGATTTTCCCAAGATTGGGTGTCGACTTAGGATCTGGGGATTTTGCATAGCAATTTTGGGATTTTTCTAAGGTCTACAGACTAATTTTTAGGTGTCACGACAACTCGTCGAACGACATTTCGTCTACGACACTTCGTCGAGCGACAATTCGTCGAACGACATTTCGTCTACTAAGTTATTTGATATTGTCACTTTAACCTTCGGAGGACCAAGCGGGGTGAAAAATAATTACCCCAGGGATATTTGGATGTTGATTGCGGAGCAACTGTTGGGAGTTATAATTTGACGTTTCATGTGTTTACAATTTAATACCCCAGACATATTCTGACACCATAACCACCTTGATGTCATGTTGTGGGGAAAAGATATTTGAGTCCAAAGTGTCATGGGGTAAATATTTACTCCGCTTGGTCCTCGACGTCGTTATTTTTTCGAACATACGTAAAAAATTTTTTTTTAAATATCTGAGCTCAAAAGTAACTTAAAATCATAAATAAAGTGTTGAATCTACCAAGGAATTAAGTTTTGATAGTAGCATAATTGTGGAGAGTCTACTTTCCAAGATGGCGGCCAATATGGCCGCCAAAACACAAAAATATGCATATCCCAACTCATAGACAAGCTATAATAACAAGCGAAGTGTCGAATTTAGTATTTTCAAGGTCAGGGATTCGACATGTCGTAACGGCAATAGTATGAGAGTGTTAATTTCCAAGATGGCGGCCAATGTGGCCGCTAAAACACAAAACTATGTGTATCTCAGCTCACAGGTAAGATAAATTAACAAATGAAGTGTCACATTTAGTATATTCAAGGTCAAGGAATTGACTTATCGTAGTGGCAATAGTGTGTGAGTGTTACCTTTCAAGATGGCGGTCAATATGGCGCCAAAACACATAAATTTGTATATCTCCGCTCATATTTTGCTTTTGGCGGCCATAATGGACGTTTTCTTGGATAGTAACGCTCCCATACTATTGACACTACGAGAAATCGATACGTTGATCTTGAATATATTAAATTTGACACTTCTTTTGTTATTTTAGCTAAACTTAAAGCTGAAATATGCATGTTTTGTTTCTGCGGCCACATTGGTCGCCATCTTGGACAGTATCATCCCGACACTTTCGCTACTGCGAAAAAAACGACTGTTTGACCTTGAAATTATAAAATTTGACACTTCATTTGCTATCGTAGCTTACCTATCAGCTAAGATATTTATATCTGTGTGTTGGCGGCCATATTGGCCGCCATCTTGGAAAGAAACACTCGCACACTATTGGCACTACGAGAAATGGATTCCTTGATCTTGAAACTATTAAATTCGACTCTTTATTTCTTACGGTAGCTTACCTATGAGATGAGACATAAATATTTTGTTTTCGCGGCCATATTGGCCGCCATTTTGGATAGTATCAATCTAACACTATTGTGACTACGAGATATCGATTTCTTGATCTTGAAACTATTAAATTTGATCCTTCATTTGTTATTGTAGCTTATTTTGATCTGAGATATACACATTTTTGTGTTTTGGCGGCCATCTTGTCCGCCATCTTGGATAGTAGCATTCCTACACTATTGCTACTATGAAAAATCGATTGACTGACCTTACAATTATTAAATTCGACGCTTCATTTGTTACTGTAGCTTGCCTATGAGCTGAGATATGCATTTTGTGTTTTATGGCGGCCATATTGGCTGCCATCTTGGAAAATAACACTCGCACACTATTGGCACTGCAATAAATCGATTCGGTGACCTTGAATCTAGTTAATTAGACACTCTATTTGTTATGGTAGCCTACCTATAAGCTGAGATAGACATTCATTTGTTTAAGCGGCCATATTGGCCGCCATCTTGGAAAATAACACTCCCACACTATTGGCACTACGAAAATGGTATCCTTGGCCTTGAAACTATTAAATTCGACACTTCATTTGTTGCTGTATCTTGCCTATGAGCTGAGATATGCATTTTGTGTTTTATGGCGGCCATATTGGCTGCCATCTTGGAAAGTAACATTCGCACACTATTGGCACTGCAATAAATCGATTCGTTGACCTTGAATCTATTTAATTAGACACTCTATTTGTTATGGTAACTTAACTATGAGCTGAGATATACATTTTTGTGTGGTTTGGCGGCCATATTGGCCGCCATCTTGGAAAGTAACACTTGCACCCTATTGGCACTACAAGAAATGGATTCCTTGACATTGTCGCTATTAAATTCGTTACTTCATTTGTTATTGTAGCTTATCTGTGAGCTGAGATATTAAAATTTTGGTGGGGTAAAAATACCCCGCTTGGACCTCGATGTATCGTAAAATGTTTTGGTGCTGCGAAGGTTAAAATGGAAGCTGGATTGATGAAAAAAACTGTTTCCCGAAATGGAAGTGGAATTGATGAAAACATTCCTGTGTTGAAATAGAAGCAGAATTGATCGAAATAATTTTTCACGTAAAAATAAGCTGGAAATCAACCTGGATGCATGGATGAAAATAGGTTTCCATTCAACAGAAGCTGGATTGATGAAAATAATCTTGTCAGTAATTAGAAGCTGGATTCCTGAGAATATATAGCACCTTTTAGCGAAACTATAAGAAAGCGGCCTCTGTTGATTAGCCGTAATGGATACGAATACACTAGTAGACGAAATGTCTCGTAATCATAAACTCAGAATTTCAAAAGCGCTTTTCTAAAGCTAAGGGCAAAGCACCAGCTTATTAAAGACACACACTGTTTTCATCTGACTGATAGCTGGGTACACAGTAGAGTGGAGTTAAATTCTTCTTTGAGGAAACGTTTTGTAGTAGTGATCAAAAGTTGCCAGCATGTTTGCTGATTGTTGCCTTGAAGTCCTTGTAAGACATCCATTCTTCTGTTCGTCCGTCCTTCTGCCCGTCCGCTCTTTGGGTCGTTCTTCCGTTCGTCCTCCCGCCCGTTCTTCCGTCAGTCCTTAGGTCTATCCGTGCTTCTCTCCTTTTGTCCTTCCGTCCGTCCCTACGTCTGTCCGTATTTTTGCCCGTCCTTAAGTCTATCCTAAAGTCCGTTCTTCCTTAAGACCATTTTATTGTTCGCACTGTTTTAACTGTATTATCGGGCGCAAACGAATGTAGAGCCTTTGCTATAGGCGGAATTATCATTCATTCATAAAATTTATACAGCGCCTCTTCAAGGAACCTACTCAGGGTATCCGGACAATTGGTCATAGGACGATTGGTCATAGGACGATCGGTCATACGGACGATTGGTCATAGGGCCTATTGGTCATAGGACTATTGGTCATAGGGCCTACCGGTCATAGGTCACATGGGTCATAGGGCCTGTCGGTCATAGGTCCTATCGGCGATGGGACTATCGAAGGCTATCGAAGGCTAAAACAGAGAAGTTTTTAAAACATGAACAACCATTTACTGGATCATTTACTGTGAAATACGTAATACGAAATACGAACAATACGTAAAAGTCTGGAATTATCCTAATCATAGTTGTAAAAACGTTTTTTTTTTCGATTTTTTATTTTTTCCCAAAAACGTGGTTTTTTTCGTTTTTATTTCTCGTCTCGTTTTTCCCGTTTTTTATTTTTTTTATATGTAACTTTATTTAGCTATTCACTGTCTGTTACTATTACTATTAATTTTGTTTAATTTAATTTTTGTCTGATATCCCTTATGTTGTCTCCGTCCTTTCAAGGATTCATCTAATTTACGTCACTATTTAGTGTCATCAGTTGAGAAATAAACAGCACAGTTCAGGAAATGAAATTTATAAAAGTTATTTGAATTTCTAAGTTATCCAGAATGCGAAATGTTGTCTTTGTACTCAGTAATCTCTGATTGACTGATCTTCTAGACCGTCTGCATCATACTGCTGATGGTGCTGATGGAATACCATCCTGGTTCTTGAAGATTGCAGCTCCAGTTTATGCATCTGTATTGGCTTACATCATCAACCTACATGCTCTATGTCCACTTTTTGCGAAACGGAGAAAAACGATTTTTAAGATTTGGTGACGAAAATGTTTTTCCCTGTATCATTGATGGCAATAAAATTAACATTTTTGGATAACACTGTTTTCCCCAAGTATGCTTATTTGTGTATTTGGATCATAATGTAAACCGAGTTTGAGTAATTTTGATGTAATCATGTCAGGGGTGACCATTTTTGGACATAGAGCTCTATAACATTAAGCACGACCACGTAGTAAACATAGAACACTATGATTGCGAGCAGTCCACTCAAAATTATACTGCTCTATCTGCAACTCTGAATCTGTGATGGATATCAATGAAACGCTTTAGTGAAGTTAAACAATACTTTCAAGTAGGTTGTGGTGTGTTCAGTACGGGAAAAATACATTTAATTGAAATTATACCATTTTCTGGAAGTCTATTCGGTATTACATGCAATAAAGGAAGATGCAATAGAAAATTTATTGTCAAACCTTATTATAATTTCGTGCACATATTCAATAGAACTGTACAGATATAAGTCCACATGTCGCCTATGATTCATGTATTTTATTGCACGTTACAATGATTTATGGTTACTCTGACTTGCTATTAAGATAACGCTAAATTTAATAACAGATCTGGGTATACCCCGTACTTTAATGAATTATCAATTTGAGCAATCAAATCCAACCATCATTGGATTAGCAATCCCCGCAATGCCTTATCAACCATTACATAATTATTCTACACTTAAGAATTTCTTGTATAAAAACCTGGAGATAGGATAACATCCAACAGAATTGTAACATTCAGCAATCTTTATTAAAATCAACACTGTGTAGTCTTAATAGCTACTAAGTCAAGTGGAATGGAACTGTTTAACAAGTGAAAGTCTGCAAAATGTGCAAATCAGCAATGAGACCTCTGAATAGCATCATTTTCAATTATTTACTTCTTAAAAGAAATCAAAACTGCATTGGTGTACTGACTTCACTGCGTCAAAAAATAGGTAACAAAGAAATTATTGTGTAACGTGGCTATTTTTGTCCTGCATGACTTGTACAGGAACAGCCTGAAATTACAACAAGGAAGTTAGATATTTGGCTGAAAACATCCTTAACGTGTTTCCATGACAATGTATTTTCTACAACTTATCTCACTAGATCAAAGACTTTTGGTCCCTTAACCCTTTTTCTGTCCTGTTTAGGAACATGGAATCCTAGATTGAATTCTGTGTTGAAGATGAAGTTGTAGAAGTGTCTCTTCACTGGCTCATTGTAGTTTTCGTCATTGCTCATCTTGAAACGATCCTCACAGAAAAGGTCATACATTCTTGTTAAGCTCAAAGCTGGATCAAGGTACTGTCGTGATGTTTTAGCTCTGCAATAATGCGACTCTATCCGACTGAAAGACTTGATATGCTTTCTAATGGCTTCTCGTTGCTCATCAGGAATCTTCTTCTTTATGTGCTTACCCTGTCGACTTTCGGAAGGTGTCCCAGTACATTCATTTCTTGTCAAATAATAGGTCATTACACGTTTATGTGAGATATCCAGAGTTGAGAGATAAAATAATTTGCACACCTGAACCTTTAACTCTTCAACGTAGAAGTAATATTTGAACGTATAGAGCCTGATCCTATTCTCATCCGTATTCTCTCCTCGGTCATTTCTACTTCTTCTCTTAAAAATGCGATCCGTTGTTCGAGCATAGTAATGTCTCTTTCCGAAATCAGTGAGTCGCCAGAAGTCGTCATGGATAGCCTGCCTCTGAGTGGCAGAAATTTTGGAGTCACATTTCAATCTGCAAGAAGAGGCATGACCTTGAACTTTTCTAGCCTCAACAACCTTTCCATTGACATTCAGATACTTCTTCCCATGTTGCCTATCAGTTCTAGTTCTGTTTCTCTTCCACTCACTTGGGTTTCGAGTCCTTTTACGCGTGATCGATTGTGTCATTGTCTCGTGTTCTGTAATATCAAGTGTTGAAGAATTCTGACTAATTGTTTCTTCTGGATTGCGGTCCTTAGCAGATCCTTGAACATCATTATCAGCTGCAGGTAATACCGTGCTTTCCACTAGAAAAACTCCTTGACGAGTTTCAGAAGTGCTTGCCCAATCAGAAGGTGATACAGTCATGAATAAATCAGCATCACTTATTATTTCATGTATCTGAACATTTCCATCATTGCTGAAAGTCCCACTTGTAACACAAGTGAATTCAGCTGGCATTAGCTGCAGTAATTCCAGCATTGAAAGGTTTTCTGAACCCTGCTCTTGTAACATGCTTGTCACTTCTTCAGCAGGTAGGTGGAATGTATGTGTATCTTGTGACATGCTTGTCACTTCTTCAGCAGGACCAGGTAAGTGGAATGTATGTGTATCTTGTGACATGCTTGTCACTTCTTCAGCAGGACCAGGTAAGTGGATTGCATGTGGTTCTTGTGACATGCTTGTCACTTCTTCAGCAGGTAGGTGGAATGTATGTGTATCTTGTGACATGCTTGTCACTTCTTCAGCAGGTAGGTGGAATGTATGTGTATCTTGTGACATGCTTGTCATGTCTTCAGCAGGACCAGGTAAGTGGATTGCATGTGGTTCTTGTGACATGCTTGTCACTTCTTCAGCAGGACCAGGTAAGTGGAATGTATGTGTATCTTGTGACATGCTTGTCACTTCTTCAGCAGGACCAGGTAAGTGGATTGCATGTGGTTCTTGTGACATGCTTGTCACTTCTTCAGCAGGTAGGTGGAATGTATGTGTATCTTGTGACATGCTTGTCATGTCTTCAGCAGGACCAGGTAAGTGGATTGCATGTGGTTCTTGTGACATGCTTGTCACTTCTTCAGCAGGTAGGTGGAATGTATGTGTATCTTGTGACATGCTTGTCATGTCTTCAGCAGGACCAGGTAAGTGGATTGCATGTGGTTCTTGTGACATGCTTGTCACTTCTTCAGCAGGTAGGTGGAATGTATGTGTATCTTGTGACATGCTTGTCATGTCTTCAGCAGGACCAGGTAAGTGGATTGCATGTGGTTCTTGTGACATGCTTGTCACTTCTTCAGCAGAATCTTTCTTCTTTGACCTGATCAGTGTGCAGAATAGGAATGATAATAAAATATTTCGAAAGGAGCGCCAAAAATTATAAGCAATACTGTAAAGTAAATAACTCTCAGCAACAGTACTACATTATAAGCTCTTACAACATTTTCAAGTTATATTTGTGTAAATGAATGGAGGGTCCAGGATGGATACTGCTGGATTGGAAGTAAAAGGCAGAGGCTCAGACAGACTTTGGTGCAAGGGGGGACACTGTTGGTGACGGTAATAAAATCGTACCTTGTACATTAGCCACCAAAGCATTAACTGCGGTTGAAAGTGATGCAAAACTTAATACAATGGGAAATTAAGTATTCTTAAACTTTGGGTAAGGGTTACAAATTTTGTGCCTTTTCTTCTGGCGCAAAAGACTAATAGCTATGCTACAGGACCTGGTGTTCCTGAAGACGTTTCTAGAAAGACGGCTGTTAGCTTCGTAACAAACCAGTGTGAAATCACAAACAACAGGCCTACATGAAGGACATTACAATAATTTCAAATGTAGGACTTTGAAATGCAATCTTTAACAGCTCATTCTCAATAGTTAATATGATATTCTATACTCATGTAACGTTATGGACAGGCGAATGAATATCAGTTAAACACAACGCAGTGTTAAAATTATATGGCACTATGTCCACAAGGAACTCTGTTACGAAACAGTTTGAAGTGACGTGGAATTGTCACAGTGCAGTTTAGGTCAAACGATCACAGAAAATGTAAGTATACTGTTAGAAACTTGCCTTTTATTCTTAAATTCATACTCCCATACAAAGCAATCGTCTGAAATTCTTTTTTTTGCGAGTCGTCTATTGCTACGGCGAAGCGTCGCCATGATTGCATACGACGTCAGTGCTGTAGGGATACAAGTCCAAGTCACGTGTTAAGATCTCTCACTTGTATTGGCTATGGACATAACGCCGTATAATTTTGTCAAATGTCACTCGATCGCGATTATATCGAACATGCACGTGATACAAAATTATCCATTCTATTGGTTGTCGACTTGTACCTGTGTAGCTTTAGAACACTGTATCAATTTATGGACATAGACCTATATTACACTGACATATAGCGCTTAACAAAGGGTCCCAAGTTAAGCTGGACGATTCAGGACATAGCCCATGTGATCCTGATAACGGATATACCCTTAGGTTGAATTTTCAAAAAAGTGGACATAGAACCTCCAGTTTATGCATCTGTATTGGCTGACATCATCAACCTATCAATTGCTAATTCCCATGTCCCGACACAATGGAAAACCGCCATCATCAAACCGGTGCCAAAGACGCCTCAACCGACCACTCCTGGTGACTTTCGGCCCATTTCTATCGTTCCGGTCCTATCCAGAATGACCGAGCGACAACTTGTGCGTAGGTATGTGTATCCGTCCTTCACCTCCCCTCCAATGTCTACCCTACTTGCCGATCAATACGCCTTCCGCCCCACTGGCTCAACAACTGCTGCCTTGATTTCCATCCTCCAGGCTGTTACAGACCTCCTATCAACAAACGACTATGTCACGTTGATTTCCCTAGATTTTTCAAAAGCTTTTGACTCTGTGCGCCATTCCACCCTTGCACAAAAGCTTTCCCAGCTGGAAATCCCAGATCATATCTACAATTGGCTGGTTGAATTTTTGCAAGACAGAAAACACTTGACATGCTTCTCCAGGCTGAAATCAACCATTGCATCCATCAACGCCAGCGTTGTTCAAGGCTCTGGGGTAGGCCCATCATCTTACATCGCCGATGCCTCGGATTTGCACCCAGTCAATCCTCAGAACTTGATCAGAAAGTATGCGGATGACACTTATTTAATTATAGGTGCCTCCATGAGGAGTTCCACTCTGCAGGAGTTGGAAAATGTATCGGAATGGGCCGTGAGGAACAATCTACGACTCAACGAGAGCAAATCCCAGGAAATGATCATCCACCGTCGACGTGTCAAAGGAACATCTGACCCACCTACCTTAGGAATCGTGAGAGTAACGTCAATGCTCATGCTCGGAGTGACAATTGCAAACGATCTTAGTGCTTCTTCCCATGTCAACAGGATCCTAAGTGCATGTTCTGGTTCGCTCCACGCTCTCAGAGTCCTCAGGGCACACGGTCTCCCTCCGACAGCGCTCCATGAAGTTGCACGTGCAACTACCATCTCTCGCCTTCTCTATGCCTCCCCTGCTTGGTGGGGATTCACCACCGCAAGTGACCGACTAAAACTCCAACGTTTCCTGCAAAGGGCCAAACGACTGGGCTACCTTCCTCCTCAACAACAGGATTTAGACCGAATGATGGAAGAAGCAGATGTCAAACTCCTGCTTGCGGTCAACCGGAACTCACAACATGTGCTTAGAGGCCTCTTTCCTCCGACCGTTTGTAGGCCTTATGCTCTGCGCCCTAGACCTCATGAATATGAACTCCCAAAAAAGATGACCACAATTTCATCTCTAGGGTTCTATATCGTACCATTCGGGATGTTAAGTTTTAACTCTCAATCCTGACTTTAGGCATAAACTTATAGTTTTTAATTTCATTACTTTCATTATCTCATGTAAACAGGTTGCGGTATGTCAACTTTGTATCTTAATAATAAACGAAATCTACTATATTAAGTTCTTATATAAGTCAGAATTGTAAGTATAGGCCTATCTACAATTTTTAATTAAGTACACTCTATACTTGCAAAGTTTAGTTTTTAATTGCTTATGTCAGCATGGACTTATGTGGACTTATGTATGCAATTTAAATTTGAAAAGATTTCAATATTTTTAATTTCTCAATTTCTTTTTAAACCATACTCATGAAAAAGAAAATAATTGTTGTAGATTAGGCTACTGTTATTTGGTGTTTACTAATAAAGTTATGTTATTTGCTTATTAAAATTAAATTGTGTAAACAAGGTTATTAATTTGAATGCAGTAAAAGATGTAGCAAAGTCAAATTATTTTCTTTTCCGTTTTTCTCGTTTTTTTCGTTTTTTATTTTTTTCAATAAAACGACGTTTTTTTTCGTTTTTTATTTTGATTTGACCGTTTTCAACAACTATGATCCTAATAAGTTTCTCGATTGGCACTGATTGTATTTGTCTAAAAACGATTAATGTCCCCAATTGATGCCTTTTATACTTGAGTAACATACGGGTCAAAAGTTTATTATTTCGACCGAACGTTAAGTTCTTTGAAGTTGAGTTGATGCCTGTAATGGAAGAGGGAGACTGGGATATGAGAGACTGAAGAGTTTCTAACTTGAATGAACACTTTGTAATTTGTTGCGTTGTCAGACTAAAAATGAATTAGAGTGTGAACAGTATAGACATAGTCACATAGGAATGAACGTGTGACACTATAGACATAGGAATGAACATTATATTTAACATAACTATCAACCTAAATGAATATATATAGGCATATATATAAATATATACATAGACGCAGGTGACTGAAGACCTGGAGGCTGGAGAGGCACAGCCAGATGAATCATCAGCACAGTTTGACCTCTACAGCGGGATTGGTGGAGAGGCCGGATGTTAAATGAACAAAAAAGGCAAGAGCCAAATGCTGAGCCTGGATAGGTGGAAAGGCCGGAAGTTAAATGAACAAAAAAGGCAAGAGCGAAATGCTGAGCCTGGATAGGTGGAAAGGCCGGAAGTTAAATGAACAAAAAAGGCAAGAGCGAAATGCTGAGCGGAGATAGATGGAGAGGCCGGAAGTGAAATAACCAAATAAGGAGATAAATGGTAGAAAGGGGCTGGGACAAGAGGATGAAGGACGGAAATAAAAAGGGGCGAAATCGGGAGTCGGGATTCACTCTCGGGAGGCGTCAGTTTCGAGACAAGGGACGTCATCGACTGCCAGAGGAATCCGCTCTCGAGGAAGGGACTGGAACGACATCTATGAGCAAAGAGTTAAGTCGACAGTCCGAGAGTGTAAAGATAAGCGAAATGTGTAGTCAAATAAGTTGATTTCTGTAAATAGATTGTAAATTAAACGTTGAAAGTTGAAATAATATACTGAAGAAAACGTGTAGAGTGTACGTTACTGGTTTGAACTTTAACGATCACCGCGTATCACCCCGAAGAGACTAGAAGAAACCACACCGCTACCACCAAGAATATTGTTCAGATTGGTGCTCAAATAACCAGTTAGTGAGCAACAATCATTCAAACATTACATGGTGCTTGCGAAATGTAAGTAATTATCCTAATAAGTTTTTTGATTGGCACTGATTGTATTTGTCTAATAACGATCAATGTCCCTAATTGCTGCTTATTTTGCGTTTGGTGTGTTAAGGTTAAAACTAAGAATGTCCATAACTAACGACTTCAATCAAGTATGTCGGTTTATTAGCGGCATATGACCAACAGTCCTATGACCAATGACCGATCGCCCTAATTATGACCAATCGTCCTATGACCAATCGTCCTATGACCAATCGTCCTATGACAAATCGTCTTAGAACCCTACTCAGAGGCACTCCAACGAATTTCATTATTTGATTTGAGTTGTGTGATGTTTCAATAGAGCATCAATCAATCAATCAATCAATCAATCAATCAAAATGAAGCAAAAATAAAACTTAAACCCAAATAGAATAAGTTCAAACAGGAGTTGATTCATAGGAACCTTTTCGGGTGACAATTATTTCGACATTTCATTTCACTATGTTGTCGGCAATTTACAGCGGATCTATCTTTTGCCCTCGGCGGTCCTTGGATGTACATGGATACTACATTTCTTATGCCCTCGCTTTGCACATGTACATGGATGCTATATTTCTATGAGTCGTTACGGATAACTATGACAAAATTTAGATCGAACAAACTTTATTTGCTAAAACATTTCAACCTTAACAAAAGCACTGATTATATGCAATTATGTGCATCGTTGCAATTACTTTGTGATTGCATTAAACGGAACAGTAACAGCGTGAGAATATGTCTATGTAAAACTTGAATTGAGTGAAAACACGAACAAAGTTACCGTAGATCGTGTGAAGTAAACCAGCAGTGCAATAACAAAAAC